>JAVCKT010036122.1:0-11889 GCA_032273925.1 Rhynchotus rufescens | reverse complement strand
TTTTCTGAATATTCTGACATTTTAGTACATCAGAAATTGATCACCAAGTGTCTTGCAAATGATGGTCTGGGAAAGTAAAGCTTACACCCCTGGAGGCCTTAGTCCTCTAACTTCCACTGGTTTCAATGAGTTGAAGGCAGTGAATGGGATTTGTATGTCTAATTTGTCACACTGCGAAAGTACTAGTTTTTTAAGCAGCTGGTCCTGTATTTTTAAGTTCAGCGTAAGCCCCAGACTGAAGCAGATGTCAGCAGGTTTTCTAATTTCCCATTTTCTTGCCTTTGGCCAGCACACCTCTTCTGTGTAGCTCTGTAGAGCAGATTTATTTGGACAGAGTAACTCGCTCAGCGCTTGTGGAGGCGCCAGGTCCCTTTGGTGACGCTCTGGGTCAGCGCTAGCAGCAGCCTGTGACTGGTGCAGAGATAAACTGGGGTGTTGAGGGCAGCTCTGTGGTATCGTGTTCCTGGGCAGGTGAGGGAGATGGGCAGAATATATAAAAGTATACGGATGGAGTCACAGCAGGGTTTTGGTGCACGGGAGTCTGTGGTTGTGTCTGTATCAGCATCTTAATTCCTGTCAGTGGCTCATTTCACTTCTCCTGATTAAGCCCAGTTGTTTTGCCTTGGCTCACACTGCGTGAGGCTCCTTCCCCATGAAGTGCAGGGGCTGCTGTAGCCTCTGCAAAGCACATGCTCAGATTACGGGGTGTTTTCCTCAAACTATAAAAATATAAACATCATCCTTGCAAGAAATATATAGATGCCACAACATGTGTGCTTCATGTAAGGGAATGTGGCCTCTAAAGAGGTCCGAGTCTGCAGATGGAAGCAGTGCCCTGGGCTCTTAATTAGCTGCCCATTCTTTTAAATTACAATCTTGCAGCATCTCTTTATGGACGTCACAATTCTGCAAAGTTTTCTTTTTATAGGCTCTTGTAAATGAATGTATTATGCATTACTCAGATAGCAAAAATAATTTAATTCCTCTTTAGACTTAACAGCTTTGTGGAAACAGAAGGCTTAAGTTAAAGCCCCCTCTTTTTTTTTTCTTCTTTGTGCTAAGAGATTTTTATAAGGACACATTAATTAGAGTTGATGGAAGAGGTGAATGCCTAATGAGCACCAGCTCAGTCATGGCAAGTTCCCTTTAACTCCTCCTCACCTTGAACCAAAGCCCAAGAGTTTGGTCTCGAGTTTTCAAGACAATCCCTGATCTGGAGTGTCCCAGATAAGGGAAGGGGATGAAGCTAACGTAGGGTTTGATTTGTTGAGCTGCCAAAAGCTGATGAGAGGCAGAGCTGGGTCAGTTCTTGCTGTGGGATTTCCAGGAGAGCCCCAGGGCCGGAACAGCCTCACACGGATAGGGCACATCCAGGCGGCTTTCCGAAACTTTGTGCTCTTCCCAAACTTGTGACTCTGGGAGAGGAGAGAGCTGCGAGGGAGAGGAAGGTAGAGGGCACTCTTGGTTAATATCAGTGGCCCGGGTTTCAGTGGCAACGCGCCGCTACTGAGCCTCGCCACCGGGAAAGTGTGCCTGTGTCAAGGCAGGTAATGGAGTTCTTTTGAAATCCAACCAACTTTAAAAAAAGGAAATTACAGGTGAATATTACACCCAGTTAATGGGTTTTTATCCCGCATACGTTGGCAGTGCTGCTACTAAAAGATTCTCATCAGCAGAGAGACATGGCATTTTGCATATAGAAAGGAAAATTATATGTTCCTGGGAAATTTTGTTTCATGTCAAATGGCACAGTGGGTACTTATAGACTGAAGGATCACGTCTCAACAGGGAGCAATTCCTCTCACAACTGAATCATATTTGGAGTGAAATTCCCTCTGCAAGGAGCAAAAATGCTTCTTTCATTCTTTCCTTGGTGCAGCCCATCAGAGTAAGGACTGTGGGTGCTCAGCAATATCTCAGTGTCCTGATCAGAGAACCGCAGAGCAGCTGAGGTTAGAAGGGATGTCTGGAGATCTTCTAGCCCAATCCCCCTGCTGCAGAAGGGACACCCAGAGCTGGGCAGTCAGGTCAGTGCATCTTCCCCCTCCTGCTCTTGTGCTGCAGCTGCAGCAACTGCCCTGGCTGGAGGGATGAGACCCAGCGCAATGGTGGTCTCCGCACCTCCTCCTGGGTGATGCCAGTGGTTGTTTTGGGTTATTTTGGAGTCTGAGCATGGTGCTTTTCCAGCCTTGCTCTGTGATTGTCTCCCCTCCTTGGAAGCCTGAGCTGTTCCCACCACCTGGGAGTGCTGGGGATAAATAGAGACACATCCCTACCAGCCAAGGTGGACACACACGATGCTGCTTTCCCGAGTATCCTCTGAGCAGCACAGCCCCTTCCCAATACCTTTCCCAGGTGCGTGAGATGTAGCATCCCACACATCACTTATCTCCCAGTTGGCCCAGCCATTTCCTTTTAGGCATATAGGAAACATCCTCTTTCATTCCAGTGAAATGGTGAGGAGACAGTGTGAGGTATTCCCCTCTTCCTTCCCTTCCATGGCATGGTGCGAATCGGTATGAGGAGAACCAAGGGCACCCAGGGAAGGCTCTGTGGTGATGGATGTCTTCCTCTTTGTGATCTTTGCGCTTTGCTTGTCCCACTCTCTTCTTGCCCCACAGTCAGCAGCAGAGGCACTAAAACCTGTTTCTCCTCTGAACCCCTCGTGAGCCACAACAGGGACCCTGACACACCAGGGAAGAAGCACTGAGCTTCACAGGTGGCCACTTTCATGCTCAGAGTGACATGTCTAGACAAGGGAAATGTCTAGCCAAGCATTTAACATCTGTGGGGATTTGTCTCGCCTCTTCTAAGATGTCTATGGCTATGGCCTTGCCATCTCAGTGAGCATCTGAATCAATCATTCAGGCATTAATCTTCATATGCACACAAATATTGATCAAAAATAGTAAATGTGGACAAATGAAGCCTATCTGGGAGGTGCTGCAATTACACTCCCCATACTTGAATGGATAAAACAGTGTCTATACAAAACCAGATCCCTGCTCACTGCTGGGCATTTCTGACATCGCTCAGGAAGGGTTTCCTATTGTAAAACAACTCCAAATACACAGAAATCTGTTTTATATGAGGCACTTTATCTCTCACCAGCAGCTTTGCAGTGTTGAATGACCCACTAAAAAAGAAACCTAAAAATCCTCATAATCCCCAGAGTGTTGTCTGTTCTTGCTGGGAGTACTCCAGTGCAACTGATACCATCTGCATGGGAAACAGTCTCAAGCAGAAACCTATTATGATTTTGGGCAGTTCACTACAATAGTTGCTTTGAACATGCACATTTTTATTTCTCATTCACCCTTTCCATGGTGCAGCCTCTAGCTGGGGTTAGATAAATGTGCGTTTGTGCTTAACTTGTAGCAGTGAGATGGCAGGACATGCAAAGATCACAACAAAATCATGTTCTGTCCACTTGATATAAAAACACCACACTGGAAATATTGCAGAGACTGTAGATATTCCTGGAAGTGATTTATAGGCATTTCTCCTACTTGTGTGCAAGGAGCCTTGGTGATATCAGCACTACCTGAGCATTGGCTCGAAGAAGGCAGGATAAAGTCAGAGCTACGTGTAATCACAAAAACCAGGGAGAGGAATGAATTATGCAAGGCAAGAGCCATTAACAGCTGATTGCAAACCTCATGTGGAGCCAGGATCAAGAATAAAAAGCAAAGTCCTACTACATTTCAGCTTGCTCCAAGGCAATCAGGCAGCAGCTACTGCTCTGCCTGCATGGGGTCAGGATTAGATGGGGTTATGCAGGGAAATGATCCAGGCGCCTCCGGGTGCCGGAGCCCATGGAAGTGCCGGGGGCGGCTCTTGGCTCTGGGCCTGCCTCCGTGTCTCCAGCCCTGTAATGCATCTTGGCTTCCTCTCACACTCTTCCTCTTACCTCATTCATTCTGATCTGCTTTTGTTTTTCTGCCCCACCTGGTCTTGCTTGATCCAGCCCCATTTCCTTGCCCTTTTCTGCATTCCTGTTATCTCAGTCATGGCCCAGGCAAGTCTTCCCCTTTGCTGAGAAGAGATCGGATTAGAGGTGTAGGGGAAGGCAGACCTCTGTAAAAATTGCCTATAAAAATGCCAGGTGCTTTTCATTTTGCCTGGAACATAACTAAGATCTGCCGCTAACTTAAAGCTCCAGGTCTTTGATCTGAACCGTGAGAAACAGGGACTGGGCCATGGTCTTCCTCCCTGCAGGTAAAATGCGTGAACCACCAGCTGTTTGGGGAAGTCAGGACTGCAGGGAACATTCCTCATCCCTACAATTCTACAGAAATTCTCATTTTGACCAACTGGCATGATCGGGGGCAAAAAGTTTTGTCGAGAAACTTGCGATCGACTTTAGTTTAATAAATCCTTGCCCATGCTACCCTAGCTGATCTTGCAGCTCTTATGGGGCAGTGGCCTGTTGCTGTGCAGGTCCCTGTGCTAATTAAAGCCAGATAGAAAATTGGGCTGCAATAACCCAGGCGAGGGAACAAAACTGAGCAGGCTGAAATGTCTCTGCATCATTTAGTGATGTGCTCTTTGGCTGAATGCTGTTTTCCTTTCTGCTCCCACATTAACAACAGCAACCACTCAGAGAGGCAGTAAAAAGTATGTTCATGCAGCCTTAAAGAAGGTGTAGGTTTCCTCAAGCACGGAGAGTAAAAGGCCCAGAACCGTTTGCTTTAAAGCAGAGATAAATAACACAGACATACTAATTTTGCAGTGTGTAATTACTCTGTGGGACTCATGGCCTCAGGGCAGTACTGACATGGGAAGTTCAGCAGGATGCACATTCGTGCATAATAAAAGATAATCTGTACAAAAAAATAGTAATTATTTCTGTCTCCATGTCTCACAACATAAACTAATTCTCTGAAAACAGTCTGAAACTTCCTCTATAAGCAGGTTATTGGAAAACTGTCTCTGAGTGACATCTTATGCCACCCTCTACAATATCTGTCATGGGCCATTGCTGGAGACAGGCTACTGAAGGATGGACTAATGATTTGATTTTCTGCTTTAATATCCGTTCCCCAAGTGACTTTTACTTCCTGATATCATATGAATAATGGGAGGCAGAATACTTTTTCCAGCCCAAATAAATGCTCCATTCTCTCCACTAAAAGTTTGGAATACCTTGCGTGCTATCAGAGTTGGAAGACATGGGACAAATAAGAAAAATCAAATCTCCCCCAATTTACAAAGACTGCTGCAGAGTTCAGCTGCCTTTTTTTTATTGATTGTGGTAGTAAGCACAGACGCCACTTACCATGAAGATGTTTTTACATAGGCAAGGCTATTAGAATGATTTATAATACTATTGTCTTAAACTGCTATTTTGCTGAAAGCACCAGGAGCAAGCTGTGTGCAGCATGGGTGGCTTGAGTTTGCTTCTAGTTTGTGAGAGACATTATTTTTGTCTTCTCATCATTTATGATTTATGTTACATAGGCAAGAAGTGTTTCAGGTCTATTCCTTACTCAAGTGTTTTTGAGAACAAAAATGAAGCATTAGATATCTAGTGATTTATAGGAGATACTTGATACCATGACAATGAGTGCAGAAGAAGTAGAAATGTGTCAATAGCTGTAAATACTTCCTACCAAAAATTTTTTTAAATGTTTTGTTTGTTGAAAATCTTTTGGCTGGAGGGTGCTAACTCTCCTTCGTTTTAGATCACCTTAAGAATAAGTTAAATATCTGAAAATTCTTGGCATATCTTTAGCTAGCCAGCGGTGCTTGTGGTTGCTCCAAGGACTGCAGCTAATAAGGCGGCTATGAGAGAATGAAAACATTTTTCAGAAATCTGAGCACTATGGAAAATCACAGAGACCTGGACTGTGATCCTGCAATCCAGAGACCTGGGCTCCTAAAGCTGATAATCTCCCCAAACCCAAGTAGGTTGAGATAGAGGCACCAAGTATATTTGAGGACCTAAAAACAGGCTGCATTACTGCTCAGTCACTGAAGTGCTTTCCTGCTTTGGATGCAGCCTGCACGGGCAGAGCCAGCCCCTGCACTCTGGAAACAAATGCAGCGTGGCAGAGCTCTGCTGGAGGCTCAGCCCTGCTTTCCTGACAGCCACGCGACGTTTCCACCTGCATTTGCAGGCCCAAGTGAACACAGAGCGTGTGCCCCTTTGCAGGCCTGCAGCTCCCCAAGGGGCTGGGGGCCAAGCAAAGCCGGTGCTAAGGGACCATTTCCTCAGCAAGAACAAGAGAGAGAAACATGCTCTTACCTTGAAGTAATGGGCTCGTTTCTCTTGGGCATACTGCAAAAAACAAAGTGGCCCAACATAAGATAATGTTAAAAGTACAAATAATGCATTATGCATGTCCTCAAACAATGTATTGTGTACTCCCCCCAAGTCTTCTGGTCCTGGAGGCTTTATGAGCCCTCTCAGCATGTGCCAGCAGCTGTCTGTGCACAGCAGGCACGTTAGGGCTCTGCACCATCTGCATCTGCACCGTGCTCTGCAAGCAGCAGAGCTACTGCTCTCCAGAAAACTGAAGCAGGGAGAAGTTCTTCAACCAGGTAAACTGTCACGTTCAGTTCGTGTTGCAAAAGATGGATGACTGCACTTCTGCAAACTGTATTATACTGCCTTTTAGTCATCCTTCCCCATCACCATGAACATATTAGTCATAAATTACTCCTTCAGCATGAACTAGCTGTTTTATCTGTCTGCTTGCCCATCTTCTTCAACTACTGCTTCACTGTTCGTTGGTTCTGGTGACCCGAGGGATGCTTGATGGATATTGAATAGGTCTCAGTTCACTTACTGGTCAGAAAAGTTAATCCTTACACAGTCCTTTTCACTCCTAGGTCATTCTTTTCTTTTTTATTTTATTTTTTTTAATCATGATAACAAGTTAAGAATAGAGAGGATTCCTTTTTTGTATAATTAAGTGTTTGAAAGGAAGCACTATGTTTTATCAACCAGACTTAGCAGTTCACTATTAGCCCGGGAAGGGGAGTTCACAGTAGCCCAGGCAGAAATATCAGGGGTCCAGTTTAATTTTCTACAGGCAGGTGTATCTGCCACAGAGGCACTGAAGGGTTAATATTTTTCAAAGTGAGCAGAGTGCAGCTCTTCTGGTGCAAAAGAAAGGGCTCTCTTATTTACCTACTTTTCCACATGTATCTTCTGTTAGGGACTTAATCTTTAGTAGAAGACAACCTCTTAGATATATTCCATATTTTTAGATTTGTCTGTTCCTCTACATTGTTACAATCCTAAGACTGTTGGAGGAGAACCATGCAATGTGCATGGAGCATCATTTTTTTTCCCTCCTGTTTTGTTACTTCTACCAGCCTTAAACCAGCAGGAGAGGAGGTGGGAGAAATATAACATTTCCTTTTATTGTCTCCTGGTGTTTGAGAAATGATAAACATTTGGTTCTTGTTTAAATGATCGCTTCTCCCCAACATAACCCAAACAAATATTGTGATGTTTCGAAGCAACATACAGATTACCACAATGCAGCCTCCTGAGAGAGGAGGCAAGTGGAAAGGTGCTAGGGGAGAGCTTGTCTCTGCTAGAGGATCTACAGGATAAAAATGGTGACTACAAAAAAAAAAGTGTCATTACCTGCTCTTATGACAGTTTTATGTTGTAGCCAATGCTCTATTTAGCCTGTGGCCATTCCAGCCTCCCGGAAGGTGCTGTTGATGTAAAGTGGGGCCTTTGCAGCATGGTGAGGAGCATGGTGCCATTGGGAATGGCAGCCCTGGACACCATTCAGGTGACCCGACATGGAAGTTCAGTGCGTGTTAGTGATGTACGGGGGATGATTGAGGTATAAAACAGCATCTCCACTGTTTAAAGACCTGCTGTGGCGGGGCCTGTGCTGCTGGGGCTGCAATTTCTGCCACCCCAGCCACTCTCCTGGGCAAGGAATGGATGGGATCAGTAGCAGAGCACTTGGAATACCATGGCAACACGGATAGCTCTCACGATGGGAAATGTCAGCGCCGAGACGTGGCTACCCAGACGTATAGAGCCTCACATCTCTGAGCAGGCATCATGGAGAGTGCTCAATGAGTTAGGACAGCTATTTAAGCTCTTCCCAAAGCATTTCCCCTCCGGCACCCTTTGCTTTTTACATAAGCCGCGGTCTGCTCGGAGCAGTGGCCGTGCTGCCCCGGCACGGAGCCGGGCTGCTGAGCGTGACTGCGCCCCTGGCCCCAGAGCCTGTCCCTCCGCCTCGCGCGGAAAGGCCTCCGCTTGCCACGGGCTGCAGCCGCTTCCCAGGGACACGCCGCGCGCATCAACCTTCCTGTAAGAAGATAACCTCGCTCAGGACCGCGTGTAGGTGGAGGAGATGATGGAAAGGAAGGAATGTTGCTGCTGGCAAGCAACCAATTCAACAGTTAGTTAAATACAAATCCCTTTTCCCCCTCTTTTTATTCCTGCTTGTGAAAAAAGGCCAAAAAGGCCACTTTTTTCTTTTTTTTCTTTTTTTTTCTTTTTTTTCCCTACATGCGTAGACCCTCTATGTGTGAATGACTGCTGGTGTCATTCCAGGGTACGTAGCTTGCCTGACAGTGCTGGTGGCAACCAGAGCCCCAAGGAATGCTCCTCTTCCACCACTGGTACCACCCAGCTCCACTTCTCTGATTTTCCAGTCAATTTGATCAACCATTTAATTTTTTCAAAATCATTGACAAAATGTCATTAAAAGAAGAATTACGCCACTTCTCCACTCCGTGGCTTTGGCTCATTTATTTTAATTAGCTGTAACAAATTCACGGTTAAACAAGGCTCAAGAGGGTGCTGTCTAAATGTGGTACTCATGGCCTACATAGTACCATTAGTGAAACGCTTCTCCACAGCTTGACTATGTTCCTCCCCATCTAGCTTGCAGCTCATTATAGCACTAGAGATAGGAAATGGAATGTAACACCTAATTAAAATGTGAGCCTGTGTCCACAGATGATTCAAGAGAAGTAAAGGCATTCATTCGGCTGGTAAGAGAAGCAAGAGAAGAGCCATCACAATAAAAACACCTCACTCAAGCAGTCTGGAGGAATTTGTCACTCTGCTGTGCTAAGCGCCTCCATAAAGTCAGGGGCAACAAGAGTATTTAGGTCCTGATCCAGCAAAGTGTTAAATGTAAAAACTGATAACCACTAAGTATCTGTTGTTCTCATTTAGCTTTCTGAACCCCACTGCGTAATAACAATCTTCAGCCTGCCCTGTTGGTTGTCATAGAAATAGCACAAGCAACCACTTATTTTGGTAATCAGATTATAGATAGTGCCTTCTCTTATTTTAGTTGTTCTTTTTAAAAATATACTGATGTGTTTGATTTTGTAAGTAGATGAGATGTCTGTTGCCATTGCAAGATGAAATTAATGAGTGTTAGGTTAAGTATCTTAGATATATGAATTCCTCTTCACATTGTATGTTTTATGTTGTTACCATCTCAAATACCAAAAAAAGTCAAAGTGTACAGAGATGAGCTTAAATGCTAAACATAAGGAAAATAATTATCTCTCATCTCTTTGTCATAGGTGGGATGCATCCCTGAGTGATCTGATTTTTTCCAACCAGTATCTACAGATTACAACTACAGTGCCATCCACCTCAGTGTACGGGTTTGGTGAACACGAGCACCCATCCTTCAAACACAGCATGAACTTTGCTACTTATGGCATGTTTAGCAGGGATCAGTCGCCAACGGTAATAAAATTAATGCAACATTTTTTCCTAAACTTGTATCGTAAAAAGGAAGTGGTAGACTATAGCTTTGCCAAGGGAGGCTCTCTCTGTATGATAACACTGCTGATGGGAATTAATGGCAGAGAGTGAAAAATGTGCTTTGTCTCATGTTTTTGTAGGTGTCATATGTTTTAATTAAATGGCAAAATTGTGAGTCATTCTGAGGTGACTTTGAGACTTTTCATCAGAAACCTTTTTATAATGCAGTTAGTTGTCAGGGAAGTATACTGTGTTTGTCAAGAGTCTGGTTCAGAAAGACACTTAATTCCATGCTTGGGTCAATCTCTGTTCATGCAGACAAGCTGAACTTCAGCAGGGCTCACTCTTGGATGAGATATTTGACTAAAGTGGAGTCAATTTGATGATTTTATTTTAACTAGCAAAGCATTTTTTACCTATATAACTTCGGAGGGTTTCACAGAGCATGGAAGGTTTAAACAGGAAAGAACAGTAAGCAAAACTGTGTGAGGCAGAAAAAAAAATATTTTTTGTTCCATCAATTTAACTGGTTTAGGTGAAAAAAAAAAAAACCAGTTTCTCAAAGTAAGTCTTTTTACCTATAAATGAAATTATTTCCTTGTCTTTACATGTGTATGCAACTGAAAAATCTATGAAAAATGGCAAAACACAATCCTACCTAATGTCTTGTTTATGTTTCAGACATTTGCCAATCTTTATGGGGTTCACCCTTTCTATATGTGCGTAGAGACTGACTCCAATGCCCATGGTGTTCTCCTCCTGAACTCCAATGCACAAGGTAAGAAGATATGTGAACTGCATACATATACAAAGATGCTAAGTCAGTAAATATAAATAACTATTTTACTGATTGCTTTCTACCTGTGATACAAATAAGACTGACTGTTGCATAATGGAGTCTCTAGGAATTGCTATAATATTTTCAAGGAGATTTCATTATAATGACTGTTAAAGAAGATAAGGTATTTTCAATGAAAATGTATTATATTTTTTGAAAATGGATGCACATACAGGGAGAGAAAAAGGTGGAAGAAATTTCCTCTGGGATCAGCATAACTGAAACAAATCAATTTAGGTTAGTCCTATATTCTGTCTGTGGAGAATAGTTTTGCACGTTGCCATGGTCACCCTACTGTATTAATCTGGTGGTACAAGTTGAGGGAAGGGGAATCTTCATTCCGTCTTCAAAGCCAGTTTCCCCTGGCAGGCAGTGACTTCCAATGAAAAGAGTAAAATAGCAGAGTTAATGCGTACTGAGAACCTTGCTTTCCCTTTCAGATGTTTCTCTGAGTCCAAATCCATCCCTAACTTTCCGCACTATCGGAGGCATCCTGGACTTCTACATGTTCCTTGGGCCCACGCCTGAAAACGTAATCCAGCAGTACACTGAGGTTAGTGGTGAGGTTATATGTGTATAGCATCTGGAGTGGCACCTTGTAACGAGCTCCCGTTGGGAGATGCTAATGTTATCCGAGAGGTCAACCAAAGCTTCATGCCTTAGATTTAGCTCAAAGCTGCACGTGGTCACGTGGCAAGGCAGGTGGGGATGAGCAGCCAAAAAACCCTGTGAATCTGTAAGTAGCAAGAGGAAAACTAAGGAATGCATAGGCCCCTTCTTAAGGGGAAGAAAAGAAAGGAACAAAGTACACAAAAAGACTGAAATGACCTTTTTAAGAAGTCCTCTCCCAAATGTTCAAAGCTGTGCAGATACTTAAATCACTTTAGCAAGGAGATAACAACACTGTTATTGTGGAGAGAGAGGTGGCTGCTTGGTCTCTGTGCCTACTGGGAAGAGAGCACTGACTTAGTATGAGGAGAGTGAAAATTCCGTGTTAGGCTGAATCCTTTCCCACTGCAAGAGGAACTGAGCAGTGGAGCAGCCTATTCCAGAGGCTGCTGAGCAGCCACTGTCAGAATTTTTCAATAACAAGTTAGATGCCTGCCAGAAATCATCTATATTTACCTGAGAACTAGAGCTTGATCTAGTGAATATCCTGAGAGGCTTTTAAACCCTTCCTTTCATTGCCATAATCATACTGTTACATCTACAGCTACTCTATGATTCTAATTGAGTAGTATTTTAGCAGTATTTTGGGAGAGAAAGAGAGAGAGAAAGAGAGAAAGAGAGAGGAAGGAAGGAAGGAAGGAAGGAAGGAAGGAAGGAAGGAAGGAAGGAA
>JAVCKT010036121.1:0-16726 GCA_032273925.1 Rhynchotus rufescens | reverse complement strand
ACTGATCGGGGAGCAATGTAGTGCGTTAGGAGGAGCAAAAATGTGAATTAATTTAGACCATCTGATGTATAACATAAACAACCCCTTTTTGAGCTACATCACAAGTGTGTGTGGTGTGGAGGGGGTGTCCAGGACTGTCACGCTGCAGGGGTGACTCCTCGATGACTCCTTGTCACTGAGGGGAATGACAGAGATGGAACAGCTTTGAGTTTTGTCAGCTGTCTTGTCCTGTCAACTTTTGACCTCAACAAATAAATGCAGCTTTGCATAGTTGGATTAAAATAATCTTTCCTGTTTTCTGGGTGGGAGGAACTATGGCTTGCTTGGGAACTAGCAGAGAAGATTAAGGAAGCTTCCTTTTCCAGGTTTCCTCCCTGCCCTGAGGCAGATCTGCATGGACAAACTTTGATTTTGACGGACAACTGTGACTTGAAGTCTCTGGACTTCTTTTGCTGTCTGCTAAACAGCATTGCCCTACCTTATGGGAGCGTTGTGAGAATTTGTTTGTTAAAGATTGCGAGGTGCCAGATTTGCCAGGCATTGCTTTTTCTTTCAGACTGAGCTTTAAATTGCTTCCTGGGAACACTAGTCCTCTGTAGGCTCTCTTCCAGGTGAGCACACTGGGCTCCGACTGTTCTGCATGATAACTGTGAACCTCCAGAGCTTGGAGCACGAAGTGTTTACAATTGTGCAAACAAGTTTTGTATTTCTTTACATGGAATCATACCCGGCATCAGGATAATCTTGCTTAAAATCTGACATTATAAGACTGCTTAGTGACTACCAGCTTGACTAAGTAGCCATTATCAGCATATGTGAAAGCCAGTTTGTTTCAGAAATTTGAATTCCTGAATACTCAAATCACACCCAACTGCTTACACAAGGCATTAGTTATGCTTAGTTCACTAGCGAGATTTGTGTGTGCTTTGCTGTAGAGGCAGAGAGACCACACTGTGCAAAAAACGCTTTTCTCTGACAATAGTGACTCACACTGTAGGTTAGACACCAGTAATTTATCATAAAGGCTTGACAAGTTTAACAGTACATCAGGTAGATTTAGTCTGCCTTTGAGCTCCCTGCTCTTCATTCCCTTATGTTCCAGAAATGACCCTTTGGAAAGATCTGGGGGTGAGGGATGCTGGCTTATAGGTGTGATGGGACTCGCTCGTGGTTATCATCAAATCTAATTGTTCCTCTGAATATTATCTGCAGCCTTTAAAATGCAGAGTGCAAGACTTTAATGACCCCCAAGGTTTTTTCTTGGTACAGAAAAATCTTTCTCTTGATATTCAGCAGTTTCTTTATGGATTATTTGGTCTCTAGACATGAGAAAATCCTGGCAATTTTGATCATTTGAAGAGAATGAGTAATGTGTAGTGCTTAGTACAGTGTGTCTCTCTTCAAATCACTGATTATGCTTTATTTTCTATTACATTGAATGGAGTGATTCTATTACAGACTATCATTTTCTCTCTTTACCGGGGTTTATTTCAAGGATTCCTGCTGGAGCCCTATCTACAGAACATTTCTAGATTACAATCAACTATTTAAGACTGTTTCAGGAATACTTAATGGGCCAACTCAAATTAGCCAATCTGAAGAAGTGAATTTTGGCCTTGAGAGCTATCTGAACACATGCCATGCTGCAAGCGAGGGGAAAAGGCTGCCTGCTGTCACAGGCTCAGTAGGTGTCAGTGTGGATTTTAAACTGGATGCTCAGCCTGAGCATTCAGATTCTTTTCTTTGTGAATTTATCACAGCCCTGCTGCTCAGTTATCAGCCCGTGGATTGACTTGGCCTCCTCCTTTCCTGCTGTGATCAGGGATTGATTGTGATAAATGGTCATAACCTTAGATAACACATCCAGGACAAAAAAAAAGGGGCCTCTTGCTTCTAGGGCATAAGTCTCCACAAACCCGTGAGCTAAATATCCTGCCTGTGTGGCTGGAGACTGTAACAGCCCCCGTATCTGGTGGAGGCACAGAGTGAGATACTTCACTTGCATCCTGATGCAACCTTCAGTGTCCTTATCTGCAGGAAATGCCCGGCCTGCATGAGGAGATCAAAAGAGCTTCTGTCATTCTGCCCACCAACATTTGGGCCTAAATCTGATTGCTGTCCAGAGGACATCAAAGGGAAACGCCAGAACAAATAGGTGAATAATGACCAAGGAGAAACGTGGGCAGGCAGGGAGGAGCCATCTAACCTTCAGGGAGCAATATTCTGTAGTGGCCTTGAGGGGAGTCGAGACGGGTGAGAGCAACCACGGGGTGAGTGGGCAGTCGATGGCAGGAGCGATGTGACACAGTTGGGGTGACACCAGAGCACTGGGCTTGGAGACCTCAAGGGTGCTGTGAATTCCCAAGCTGTAGGTGGGAACCTAAAGCAGTGCTGGGAAATTAGTGCAACTTCTTTGAAACTGAACAAAACTAAGTATGGTTCCTGCTTGTTTCCAGATTTGGGGCAAAGTTTCAGTGTTTTTTGATTGGTTTATCTGGCTCTAATGGCTAGGTTTTCAAAACGTATATGCTATATATACTGTCAGGGAGTACACAGATTCTTGGTGGCAGTGGACTCCCAAGCATATTCTTCAAGCTACAAAATGATCTTTATTATTATTTTTTTTAACTTAATGGAATTATAAAACGGAAAAAAGCACAATAATAGGCTGAAAGCCTTTCCACCCCCACCCAAGCTCTTCCTGGTCTAGTTATTAAATCTGGCAAAGGTTTTAATTTTGTAAACTATGATGGATATGGATGCACTGATCCAATAAGCAGACTTCTGCGTTCGTTGCTAAACTATCAAGGAATAATTTAATTTTCCCGTCATGTGGTTTTATTTTATTTCCTCTGATTCTACAAGGAACTTGGATGTGTATAAGCAATAGTTGAAGAGTCAACTGAGTTTTCAGAGAGAAATAGACCCAAAAGTTGGGGTAGACCCAACCTTTTCCCATTTAGGTGCTAGATAGTGTTTGAATGGCACTTAATAAGCATGGAGAGGACTGAGGAGACTCTCATCCATCTAGAAGTAGTAGAGCAACTACAGAGAGCCAGAAGCATCCAACAGCTATCCATGTTGGATAAGTTGCTTATCCCAGTGGAAGAGTGGGATTAGGCGAGGTGGGTCTGCACAAACTTCTGAACCTTACCCTTGTACCATGGAACCTCTCTCTCCAAACCCCAATTTTGGGGTGAATTTCCCTTTCCTCCCTGCTAGGCAGGGCCTGAGATGGTCAATCTGGAAATGGTGGATGACAGGATTGGTTTGGGCTCTGCACTTCTTTTTCAGGACACTGCATTGTAAGCTACCTCAGGATTGCTAAAACACATGCATACACTTAAAACACCCCACGCAGCAGGGTTCTTTTTGTGTTTAAATGAAGATGATGTTAAGCACATGCTTAAGTGATTTCCTGGCCAAGGATCCAAGTTAGAGCTTAGTGATGTTAATTAAGGGACCATTAGGGAGAAGGGAAAAAAAAAAAAAGTGTTAGCCCATATTCAAAACAAACCCGCAGAATAATGAGTAACACTGCTGTTATTAAAGTATTCCAGTGTGTTCCCCTGCTCACGCTTTCATGGGGAAGCAGCACTTTGCAGTGGGGTCTTGATGGTGTTTACCTGCAAGATCTCATGTGTGTTTGATGTGGGCTCATTTCTGAAGATCTGGTTTTCCATCACTAGCCTGGTTCAGTAACAGAAATTTGAGAGGACAAGGTGGGCTCGGGGAACACACAGGGCTTTGGCCCCTCTCTTTGAGGGCTTCAGGGTGCAAAAAGAAACACGACTTAAGGGCTGTTCAGTGTGTTTATGTTCTGACTTCAGAAGTCTGCTGTGGAGGAGACCAGGAGCTGATAACTGGTGTAGAGTTGATTTCTGCCTTCATTGTTCCTCTCTTGCAAACTTCAAAGAAGAAAAGCTTCTCTCCTTGCACTTACAAGCATAATTTCCAGCACCAAACCAGGGTAATTTTCACATGCAAATTCAAGAGGCCAAGCTTGCCTTATCTGAGCCAGTCGACATGCTGCTTAATGGGATGACAGCACCTCCCCTTTACTTCCCAGAAGGGGGAACAAGGCAGCAGAAATTAAATATGTATATATTTTTCTCTTGTTTTAAAGGAAAAAGGTGAGTGCCTTTGCCAAAGGGAAAAATGGCTCCTTGGGCTTTGTTTTTGTGTTTTGAATGGTGTTGAATGCAGGAAAAAATAGAGTTCATTTTCCCATCTAGAGCTTTATTTTATAGTTTTCATAAGCTGTTGGAAGCATAATGCAGAAATCAAAGACCTGGCAAAGGAACAGGTCAGCTTTATAATTCCCCTTGTTCTCAGGCATTTGAAATACACAGGTTTGTGGACATTAATCCTAACATTATTAATGTAGTGGGAAAACAGGAGGTAAATTTATAGTATTTACAGTTCTTGCTGTGTTTTTTTTCATGTTCTCTTTGGGATAGTAATTTCTCTCATTTGCTATTTCAAACGCTGCCTTCTTGGTCTTGAATATTGTTTGTTTGTGATCAGCTGTAGCAGAGGAATTATTTGGAAAGAAAAGCTATTCAAAGCAGGGAAGATGAGTGCCCGGGGGTCAGGCAGGTAATTACTGCCTCCAAGATTTAGGCAGGTCATATTGCAAGCCTGGGTATTTGAAGTAAGTCATCTCAGCAACAACCTGAGAGTTTGAGGCGCTCAGCTGAAACTGCTGAAACTTTATTTTCTCCAAAGCTCTCTAAACCTAACTATATATACATATATATATATATATACACACACACACACACTCTTTTCTTTTTTGGTGCTGATATGTGGTTCTGATGCCTCCTATATTTGCCTAAAATACGTGACTCTGCATCTCGCTACACTGCTTGTTGGGAGCACAGGGGTGTTGATGAGGGGACCACTTGTACCCCTCCCCAGCATCACAGGCCTTCACACGTGGGTCTGGGGGCACAGTGCTGTATAAATAAAGAAGTTACCCAAGCTTATAAATCCCTGAAAGTTGCATTTTCACAACAGAGCCTCTCTGCATAGGTTTCCCCTGCGGTTTATTGGGTGCTTCTGCAGCTTCTTGAAATGCTCCGGAGGAAGCCTCATTCCCGTGCAGAGTGTTTTCCAGCAAGGGCAGTGCTTTGCACTGATGGGCCATTACTGAGCTTCCCTTCTCCATCACAGTTGCCTTCTCCACCTCAGGTCCCTTCTCTGAGCCCACAGGCCCTGATGGGGGTGACTGTCACTCAGCTGCAGCCCTGCCAGGGCTCTCCCAGCTGTCCATGAGCAGAGACAACCTCCGATGACCATTGCAGAGATGGAGGACTTCATTGTTAGTCATTGTGGACTTTAAGGCTGGTCAAAATCACATTATTAAATAAGCTCCATCTGTTAATGGAGTGCGTGCCCTTCTGCCAGAGATAAAGTTAACAGGGGCATTTTTCAGATGATATTCTAGTTCCAGTTAAGGTTCAGAATAGAATAGAGCATTCCTCAAAGTCTAGGCTGGATCACCCCCAAGTACCCAGATCCCACTCGCAGCCACCACATGCAGCATCACTTGAACATGGGGAATTAGAAAGCCAGGTTTAGGGCTGAGCTCAATGGTTTGGGACCCCCTCCACTAACTGTAAATGTGAGCAAGGAACTGGCTTGAAATAATACTGTGGTGAAATACTGTTGTGACTCTGGTCTCTCTCTCCATTTTAAGAATTAAACATGTGATGAGCTTTCTCTCCTTTTCTCTCAGAGATTTACAGATATCTCTGCAAAGAACTTGGTGACAGAGGCAGTTTGGCTGGACACTTTTATTTCCTTTTTATTTCCCACTTTTATTCATGCCCCTCATCTCAAGGTGAGAGAAGTCAAAGGACTTGCCATTTGTTGCATGTGTGCATCACCTTTCTCCTTGTTGTGATTTTTAAACTCAGCCTTTGATATGCAGGCAGAATGATGTGCAATTGAGGCCTAAGTATCCAGGAATCTCTAGTAAAAAGAGCCCTAAAGAAGAGACTGCAGAATTGCAAAAGAGCTGATAAGGTAATAATAGTTGTGCTCTTTGCCTGCATCGTGGGGTATTTGGGCTCTGATAGTGCTCCTTGGCATGTTTACAGATCAGCCCAGGTATCTTGATGGTACAAAAGATCCCTGGGCAGGTTTTTGATAGATCTGATATGCTAAACAGCCCTTGGATGCATGGAGGGCATCTCTGAAGAAGAGGCAGCAGCGCTAGGTAAGACTGTCAGGCTTCTCTACCACATTGCTCTTTGGGGCAGTGGTCAAGCAGTGAGGAAACCATGTGAAGCCTGGATGTGTGTGTGGGGAAAAGCTGCCAGGTGTTAGATGTAAGCAATGTGGGCACACATTGGTGGCACAGAGATACAGACACTCTAAAGCTGGAGAACAAGGAAGGAGTCTTTCCCTGTCATAGTTTAGAAACAGCCAAAAAACCTGTCCCATCCTCATCCTGCATAGATGCAGCTTTGCACCATGGAGCAGCTTCCTCAGCGAGATTGGTCATGGGCTTCATAGGAAATCTGTAAAAGGCGAGTTAAGAAAACCAAAAGATCAGAGAACTGCCGGATATTGGTTGTCAGAGCAAGCACAATAAATCACGCTGAGTTATTAGGAAAGTATCTGAACCCAACCCTAAACGAGCCTGACAATGCTAATCAGCCCTTGAAACTTTTATTATAGTTATTGTGTATGTGCTCTTTCATAGTCAACAGTTATACCTGGTAGCAGTGTAACATCATCACTGTCACAGGGCCTTTGAAATTAGACTGTTTTTAACTGACTGGTTAATGGGTGTAATCTGGCTTAGGTGGGTGCTCCAAAAAGCCCTACTAATACCTAGAAACTTATTTAACTTGCTGTTTTTGGGAAGCTTATATTCCAGCTTAGGCCGTTCAGGGATTGATTCATGTTTGCAAAATGTCTTGCCCGAGATGTCCCATTTTATTTTAATTCTTCCTTTAGATCACAAAGGTTCTCCTGAAACGAGTGATTCCTCAACCTCTCAGGCTTCTGACTTGGCTCAGACTTGGGTGTTGGCCAACCAGTATTGAAGGAGACATTGGAGCAGTGAGATGTGGAGGGAAAAAGAAGAACCAACCCTTAAATTTTTTGAGCAGGGAGGCAGGCTTGGCCAGCAGTTGGCCTTGGATGATTTGGCAAACTGCATTTCTGAGGAATGCAAGAAAAGTAATTTATCCCAGTGGGGCTTTTGGGTATTTGCTTGCAATTACATTTGTTCTAGTGAAGTGAACAGAGTTTGCTCTTTGGATTTTCATTTCCATGCCCGGAGTTTGGAGTTGCAGGTACCACCTGTTAACACTATGCAAACAAAATATAATTGACTCCCGCAGGAATCCCTCTGAAAGGCAGCACCTTGGGATTAAAGTTGCAGAGCCATCTATCTAAAATGATGTGGCAGATTTAATTAACGTGCCTAAAAATACACAGGCTGCAATCAAGCTTTTGCTTCTGCCCGTGTCTGTTCCCTGAAGGGGAATGCACATAATTTTCAAAATCTTGGGTTCTGTCAGCCACCTGTGAGTTGAATTTATTGATGCATGAGATTATCATAAAATTAATTTGGACACTGCTGAATTAGGAGGTTGAAACGGGTTGAAGAGTCGTTTCTCACCCAGTTTGAGCAATATGCTGTCAATAATGTTCTTTCAAGCCCATATGTAGAGCGTTACTAGACAGCCACAGTTACTAAATGTAAATGCAAGGGGATTGGTTGCAAATAGCCCCTTGTGGCAGAGAAAAATCTCTTAGTGCAGTGCCGGGAATGACTTGGAACGACTTGAATCTGAGCGGCAGATAACTACAAACATCAAATGCATTTCAGCACTTGCCACTCAAGAGACAAATCTTTGCCATGGAGGCAGAAATTGGCATCCCGGTGAAACAGTCGAGGAGCGCTCAGTCAATATGCCTGTCTGTCCAGCCATCGCTTGTGGTTTCAGGCTTTATATCCGCTCTTTAATTAGTGCAACTTCATTTTGTCAAAGCAGTAATGAGTAGTATGAAATGCAAGCTGCTTGGTCTGCTGCAAAGATTTAGGGGGAAAAAGGGCAAATAATGCTGCTTAATGTACCAAGGGGGTTCGTGCAGAACTTGCTCACGTTTGTCCTGTGCTGGCACAGGGGTTCCCTTGTCAACAGCCACTGTTTTAATGGCTTCATTCGCAAGCCTGGATGGGAGATTTCAGGACAGGTTTGTCTCTGAGTACAACTCTGGTGAAACACTCCCAGAGCTCTGGGCTAACTAACTTAGCAAGGAGTAATACTGCTTGGGACCAAAATAGTAGTCTTAATTCGGAGATCTCAGACCTTTTCAAATGTATGCATAGAAAGGGAGTAGTGAAATAGCATGTGAAAAACTCTAGGCAATCACAAGCTTGGCTTAATTATAAAAATCACCCCTTTTGCTTTATCTCCGTGCACAGTCCTGTAATTCTGAGGATGTAACTCTGTCGAGAAAGGGGATAAGGAAATTCAGGGTTCAGAGCTGGTAACTCAGGCTCTTGCCAGAGCTGAGTAGATATTGCTCTGTTCACATGTGAAGGTTTATCTTACAACCTCCAGATCTATAAATGCGCTCTTGGGAAGCCGAAAGTTGGGGATTTGCAGGATTCCACTGCCTGTGACTCGTGGAAGGAGTGCTGCAGTGCAGAGACCTTAATTCCACTTGGTTGTGACGGCTGCCTCGACCGCCCGCTGATTATCTGCCTTCGTTAGCACAGCAGGCGGCTCTCGCTGTCCTGGTAACTCAACTAGGCTCCCCAGCCATTTTTATAACCACTCTCCGGGGAGTAGATGTAGGTGCTAAGGTGGCTGTTCCACTTTCAAAGCCCAATAAGATAAGATGATTGAGAAAGCTTTAAATAAAACCTAACCTGTGGAAATCCCTTGATAAATCATCCCTTTGTGAACTTTTACTTCCTCTTGCATCGCCTTAATCTCTCTCATCAGACAGGCTAAAGAAAGTCCAAGGGGACATGGAACTGTTTTGATTTGCACCACCAACCTTGTTCAAGTTAATAACGAGGGTCACCTGTAGAGGCTTTCTGCATACATGGTATGTGTCATACACATGGCTGAAAAATGGGATTCCTTCAAAATGCAGAAACACTATCCTAATATAAAAATAAGACACTAAAATATTTCCTAATAAAAGAAATAATTCTGATTAATGATTAAATAAAGGAGTTGAGGGGCAGTTAGAGATGTGAGTTCATATTTTACACTTTATATCATCCTACTTTGTTTCCAGCAAAGATCTACGCTAAATTTTAACTGTAGGAGTGGTATTTCTGAAGTACGTGCCTGTCTATAATGTCGGCAATTATACTGTTTTGCATTCCTGCTTCCAGTGGGCTTGTAAGGAGGCGAACAACCCTAATGCGGACGGGCGGGCGGCTCACGTGCCCGCTCAGCAGAGCAGGGCTGCGCCGTTGATGTTGTGAGGCTTAATGACTTTGCACAATGTTAAATTGTGCATTATCGCAGAGAGAGGGTTCTGGCTCTTTGTCAAAATATATAAATAGCCTGGAAGTTAGCCTGGTTTCTTGCTCAGGAGACGGGCACAGTGCAGGCTGTGTGTGTGTACATCTATATTTTACAGGGAACTCCGTGCTTGGCACAGTGTATGCAGACAGTCTCCTCTGCTTTCTAAAAGGCAAGGTGGATTCCCTCATCCAGCATGGTTTTATTTGCCTTTTTTTTTTTTTTTTTTTTTTTTTTTTTTTTTTTTTCCCCTCTTCCCTACTTTTCTGATATCTCACAAAAAAATGTCAGGAGGAGGTCACCAATAATAGCTCAGTAGTTCCCCTGGGGCTTCCTTCCCTCAGATGAGGAGGAAAGCCCGGGTAATGTGAGTGCAAACTGAATCTTTTGCAGAAGGATGCAGGGCATGTGTAAACAGGGAAAACAAAGGGGGAAAATACATAGGACTGGGACTGAAGCTTAAGGAGATGTTCAGATAAAACAGCCCTCATGTCACTGAGCCTGAATCTATCTGGGAGCATACAGACAAATGCATGGGTGTCTGTGACACTCTATGGAGCAACATGATGGAAATAGCCTTTGTACATAGAATGTACCTAGTGTGCAGTAGTGAAAGAAATGCATTTTATTAATTTACATTATTTGGTTTTACTCACAGCGAGAGAGGACGGGGAGCTGACAGCTGCTCCTCGCTGCAGTTGGGGCATCCCTGTGCTCCCCAGCATGAGTCGTTAGGCAGATCACTAGGGCTTCTTCCACAAGCCTCAAGTAAAAAGTTCTCGGAATTGTTTTCCTAGTAGCCACTGAATAAGTCCTTTGGACTCCAAAATAAATGCTGCTTCTCTGCGGATTTTTATTGCAGCTGGTGGAGGTCAGAGGAAGCAGCCCCTCTGACGTAGCAAGCTTTATACTGGGCTCTTTCCATTTCTACACTGTGCTTCTCTGCATGCCTGAGGCATTTCTGTTATGCAGCAGATTAATTTGGAATTGCTTCCATCCTTTCTGGGCTGCCTTTAAAGCAGATAAAGGTTCTTGCCTGCTCTCGGTTACTAGAATGTGCTTTTTCTGTTGCAGTCTAATTTGCAGGTATCGTTCGCGCTTTGTGTTGCTTAACGCTTAGTTCTTTGGAGCGTGCACCTCGAGCAAACTGGGTTTCCTGTAAATAAGTGAACCACAGTGCCGAGGCTGGTCTCCTACTAGAGATACACGATCGTGTTCCCTCTGCCTTGTAAAACGTGGGGCTGCGTAGGCTGACTCCTGGCCAGGTCCTGGAGTCGGCCTTGCTGGTGTCTGGACTTGTTGCACGTGCTCTTCGTTCATCCAAGCCCCGTCTGGCCTTGGCAGGCGCTGCCATGGGATCTCGTCCTGCAGATCCTGAAGGCAGCTCAGCTGTGCTGAGCAGCGAACCACACTCGCACCCACGTGCGTGCAGGCGTGGGAGCTGCTTGCCACGCACGCCAGAAATGTCACTTCCCGTAGCCAGCGGCTCTTGGCTGCGAAGGAGCCGGGCTTGTGCTCAGACCTGCGGGAGACCAGATGGCTAATGTGGTCATCAGCCACCGCGCCGTAATCCCACATCAAAACTTGGCTTTCCACAGAGGTCTGTGAACGGGAGTGCAACGCGGAATGTTAAATACAAGGCAAAGCAGAACTGCTCCATTATAACCTGCAGTGATGGGAATTCAGCGCTGCTTTTAAGCAGCAGGGTTCTTAACTCGAGGCTTTTTCTATTTGGTTTTATTTCCCAAACCTGACATTATCTTGTTAAGAGAGACGTTATTTCCCTTTGGTAATTTCTCTTGCCTTTCCCAACTCTCCTGCATTTTTTAAGCTTGCAGAGGGGAGGTTAAAATCGATACAACAGAGCTGGCGCTCTGTCTTTCCTTGTTTTCCCCCTTCCCTAATTCTTTAACACATCATGTTAAAATAACACTAATTAAATCTGTTCTCTCTTGAAATGCAGCCCTGCCTTTGGTAGGCAAAATTACATCGAGGCTCCCCTAAATCAGTGTAACTCTTGGCAGGATTTCAGCTGAAACGAGGGCCATTGCACTGCCGTAAGATCAGCGTAGGTAGAGCAGAGCGTGGCCTCTGGTTGTGTGCGTTGCGTGGCAGCATCTCTCCTATCTGTCAGGGTTGGTTAGCTCACTTGGGAGGTTATCCGAGCACAAGTGCGTGGCTCAGCTGGGTCAGCCCGGGCTCAGCACCAGCCCTGGGAGCTGGTAGAGCAGGGAGCCGTTCGGATCTCCCTTCCAGTGGTTTGGAGAGGGTGTTGGAGCCTGGGCACCACGTCCAGGCACAGAAAGGAGAAAGTCTGTGGAAGTGGAGAAGCAGAGAGGCGGTGTCAGAGCCGGCAGACGGAGTCCCTGGCTTACTGCTTTTTTGCTGTCAGGTTTAACTCAATCCTTCAACACCCAGATAATGAAAACTTGCTGGTAGATTCCTGTGCAACCCTTTGGCGAGGGAGCGTTAGGAGAGCAGGGAGCAGGGCTGGGATCCAGTCTCTAGTGTGGGAGCCTCCTTGGAGACCATATTCCAGCCACCTGAGTTCTCTGTGCACTTCCAGCTGGCTAGGGCTCTTTTTCTCATGATCCACCCCAGACTCTTGTGTTCCTGTACCCAGCTGTGCTTCAGAAATGGCTGGATTTAATGGCATGGGAATGCTTTCTTCTTGCTGTAAGTCTTGGTAGTGGTTGTCTTTGCCTTTCATTTAAAAAGATGAGCTGGAGACCCTGCAAAGTCCACAGAAACCTGCCATTGCAATCGACCTCTGCTGCAGCACCAAGCTCAGACCCTGAGATAGGTGTATAATTAGTAAATTGCTTTGAGAATTCTTTGGAATGGAAGATATGTACACTGTGCAAATGCAAGAGATCCAATTATTTTTATTGCTGGGTCTGTGCTGAGCAACGCTCCTGGGGAAAGATCACATATTGCCAATCTATCTCTCTGGGGATGGAATAGGAGATTTGCTTAGACCTAAGAAAAAAAAACCCACTTCTGTGCCTGCCTCTGATTCATGCTGCATAGCTAAATGCCATGGGAAAGCACTTGTAATACAAACACTCTTGTTTATAGGCAGACATTTAATTATCATATTACAGAATTCTCAGGACCAGCTGCCACATGAGATTTCTGGCTAGGACATTTAACATAAAATTAAAACGGAGCGTCACATGCCTGTTTAGCTTAAAATCTGAGCCTAGTATTTGCACTTGCCCGTTCTCTGGGAAGAGCTTCCTGAGTGATATTTCTGTGCAGATTAGTCATGAGAAGTCGGCGTGCTGTAAGCTTGATGACGTCCTTGCGCCTGGATCAGAGAACAAATATTGTGATCTGTTCAGCATGGGCTCCCTGCGAGCGATTAAATTTCCTCGCCAAGCAATATAGGTCATTTGCTAGGATCAGAGAACTGGACATCTGCAGAAAGGAAAACTGAAGTGGAGCGTTGCTGTGCTTCTGGATCCAAACTTTTTTTTCTGGATAGTCCTGACTGCTTTGGGAAAGTGCGTAACTGTCTCAGTACACAGTGGAAAGTAATGCTGCATGGTAATAATTCTGCATAAAGGAAAGCTTGGAAGGCTGCAATCCTCATGTGGTTTGCAAGATTGAATCCTTTTTCTTTCCAGGCAATTAAGGATCATGCTTGTGCGTAAGGGTGTGCAACACCATGTTTGCTCTCCTCATCTTTCTCCACTCTTTCCTGCACCCATCTCGTCTGTCTGCAGGGTGTCAGCCCTGGCTGTGATACTCCCTCTGCTTCAGGCACTTACTCCCTTTCCTCCTCTTCCCACCAGTTCTGTGTAGCTGGTGCAGGACTATTGGGTTGTGCTATTCTGATACTCCAGCAAGGGATGTCCGAGAGGGTAGTGGTGACCTGGGAGCTTAACTCCCCACTCTGCCCAAAATCACAAGGTTTCTGCAGCATCAGTGTCTCCTGATGGTGCTCAGCTCCACAGCAGTTTTGTGCCCAGTTCTCACTGAGGATCTGGCTTGTGAAAATGGGATGCAGGTTTCTAAAAGTGGCACTAGGCAATACAACTATGACAATGAATAAATCCATTTCAGCTATAATGAAGATGAGAAATCTGCTGGTTTCCTGCTCTGCTTTAGTGTGTGTTGTCAGCAAATTAGACTTAGACATCTTCCTACACCATGCTGGGGAGATGAATTGACAGGGAAAAATCACTAACCTAGTTTTGAAATATAAAATTCCCACTTACCCTGCAGGGGAAGACCGTCTGATCTTTGATCTAAGCATTACTTGAATGACACCCTGCCTTGGCACCATGCTGGGCTATAGGCTGGGCCATCATCAAAAGCCCCAGCCCTGGGACATGTCCTTCTCGGGATCTCCCACTTGTTTTTCCTCCTCGTTCCTGCCCTGTCTGCCTCTCTGACACCAGCCTCTGCCTACAAAGGTGTAAGCAAACCCAACAGTGTTGTGCTCTTGCGTGACACCCCTTAGCCACGGGACACCTGGGAGTAGCCACGCAGCTTTGTGGCTCTTTGTGGCTGCAGCTGGCGAGTTGTCTGTCCCTTGGGAGAAGGCAGGAGCTCTCTGGGCTTGTGCACTGCTGTCCAAATAGCGTGGGGCACGAAGCAGGCTGTAACCACGCCGGCCTGACTCGGGGCTGCTCGCCAGCACGGGCAAAACGGGGTAAAAGAAGCACAGCCTGGATGCTCTGCAGGGCAGCACCTCCTCTCTGCAAAAACATCCCCTTTAATTTGCTCTCATCTTGCCTGGTGCCAATAAGCAGGAAAAGGAAGGCTGCTTAGATTGTTCATAATGTAGCGCAGGGGGCTGTTGTTTTTCTTTGGTGACTATAAAGCAGCCCCTTACTGGATCTTTAGCCATCCCAGGCAGCGCTCTCTATGCCCATGAGGAGATGGATGTGTGTCCAAGCTGCATATGAGCTTTTATCCCACTGTTTGCCTGGGACTGGGATGTCTGAGCTTGCCCAAAACACGAGCACATCTATGTGCAAATACTGAAAGGGAAAAGGGAGTAAGGAGGGAGGATGACAAAGCAAGGGGAAGAGAGGGAAAGTCCCTTGTTTTTGTTTATTTTGGTTCTTTACATTTTCTCCCTCCACGTCCTGAGGTGACAAAATGTTTTTTCAGCCAGTGTTGTGCTGTGAAGACATAGGACAAGGTGCACTGCTGTTGCAATGTAATGTGCTGGTGGAAACCACGTGAGTGTTTTGAAAGCTCAGGTGTTTCTTCACAGATCAGACTGATTAGCAGGGCTGCCTTTTAACTCAAACCACTGAGCAACTGTCCCCAGTTGCCACACTGCCTCGGATGAAAAAGGACCCAGATAAGCACCATCCTTTAACACACTGGGCAAGCGTCTTGTTATATCCAGCATCTCTTAACACGAGACCTTCTCTTTTTCACCCTGTCCTAGTACAGTTTGGTGGGTGGAAGCCCAGGTGAGCGGTAGAACAAGATGTTCACTCTCAGGCAACGTTTTTGCAAAGGAGAGGTGGATTAAATAAATCTAGAAATATCCAGTGTAACATCTGCAGTGCTTGGGACACGCTTCCAGGCTGAGGAAACACTCCAGGGACGTTTTTGGGCTGTGGTGGTTTGTGAAGGGGGAGTTGAGGCAACGCTGGCACGCAGCGGAGCGCGGGCACGGCAGGGAGCAAATGCCACGTGGTTACATCCATGCAGGTCTTTCCTTGATGTGAGGTGCCTATTCATGTCAGTCCTGTGGCCGTGTCCAAGCTCTGCCACATGTGTCCAAGTGGCCAGGGGCTTGGAAGGAAGGGGCTCGTGCCAGGCTCCCGGGCAGGGGGCTCGTGTGCCCCGGCTCTTCCCAGGAGGAAACTTGGCAGTACCTGCAAGCCAGGGAAGTTGCCGTCGGTGCCTTGCCGGACAACCGAGGTCTTGCCTGGAGAAACTCCCCTCCGAGCTAGGCTCGCCCTGCCAGATGTGACTTACAGGAATAAGACGCCGGGAAAGATGATTTCTCCGAAGAAAATCTCCGGTTGCCATTCCGGTTAGCGGCGAGTCAGCACTGGGGATATTGCCAGAGCTACACGAAATTGGGGAAGTTCCCGGGAGCAGAGGAAATGCGTGAGCGCGGTGCTGGCAGCCCACGTGGCCACGGCCGAGCCACCAATGGGCTCTGGTGGCCGCCGCGTGGCCCCGGAGCCGTGGGATTGGGACTGACCGGGGCGTCCTCGCCGCGTGGGGCTAAGGCAGCACTTGTGGCCTGGCTACGTGTTTGGGACTCGTTGCTTGTTTCCCTTTTTTTATTTTTTTTTCCAATTTTTGGCCCACTAGTTCTTAGGGCTGAAAGATGCTTCTCACTTTGAGGCAGAAATAGGTGCCTCAGAGGCACCTATAGGGAGAAATTCATAAAATCCCTCAGAAACAGTGGCTTGGTTTTATTTTCACAGCTTGTTTAAAATGAAAAGGAAGGGGAGGTTTATGGCATGATTAAAACCATTTAATAGATTCTAGCAATGCATTAAGCTCTGCTTTAGGATTGCATTTGAAAAATCTCGCAGTCATGCTATTCTAAGGAATGTTTTGCAAAAGACTGTTGTGCTAAATTCTATTTAAATGACAAACAACTCTTTAAATCTAACAAGATTATTGCTAAATTTCAGGTTCTTTTCAAAACTTCCCTGTCACTTTAGTCATTCAGAAGAAGCTTTAATCCTGTCAGATTTCCTGGAAGACTTGCTGTTCCTCACGCACTTCTGTCATGTCCTCGTGATTTCAGCTGACTGAGCTTAAACACAAGAATGCTCAATTTTAATTATTTGGGGTATATTTACTGTTTTTCAAAGGCATGCTTGTCAGCTGTGAGGAGCAACATTAACTCTTTTAAGTTTTCCCTGGGGGGATTAATTGGGCTGGGTGGGGGCAGAAAAGGCTCGTTTATGTTCAGTGTTGAGCGTTTCAGCCCCTGTGATGCTGCAGATCTCCGCTCTGCTGCCCTGCAGGACTCTTGGACCATTGACATGACAGAGAGTTAAGCATTATTTTATAAGCATATCTGACTCCCATTGGAGAGGGGAAAATAAAAGGATTGGATTTTGATGGAGAATTTTGTTTTGTTCCCTCCCATCACTGGTTGTGTGGTTTCCACCCTAAGAAGGTTGAAGTAAGGGAAGGAGAGCTTTGATTAGTTGGATTTTTTTTTTCTTGGAATTCAACTTTTTTTTTTTTTTTTTTTTTTTTTTTTTTTTTTTTTTTTT
>JAVCKT010036119.1:0-11396 GCA_032273925.1 Rhynchotus rufescens | reverse complement strand
CATTAAAATCTTATTGATTAAAGACTGCTTCACTCCAGTGATCCAACCCTGGCGGTGTGAATAGGAATTTAAAGCATGGGATTCCTGATATTTGAGAGCACCTAGGACTATCCCACCAACTTTGCCTGGATAATCCAGCAGTAGACACATCATACCTGCTTACACATTGAAACAAGCAGTATAATTTTATTGCCTGTGTGACAAGAAAATGTGGGGAAATAAAGAGATAAAAAAATCAGGTAAGGAAAACAAATCCTTGTGGGACTCTGATGGTACTGGTTAATAACCCATACTTTTGCAGAAGAAATCTAACAAACTTTTAAGATGTTCATTCATATATTACAATATGGGATGCTGCTTTATTCTGCAGTAATAACTAAACAGTGGAACTTAAGAAGGATCTGCCAGGTGACAGTGTAAGCATAATTTTGCTAAGAATATTTACAAAAAATGGAAAATAAAGCAGTTCTTGTCACAACTTTTCATACATTGATATTCTACTGATTATTTAAAAGTGAACAAAAGAGCTTCAGATTACTTAGTCAAAATTACATTTCCACTGGATGTTTTGGGAACTGACTGCTTGAGGAGCTCATAAAATGAGATTTTTCTCATGAGGGGTTTCTGGCAAAAGCACTCAATAAATAAACATTTTAATAACAATGGATGCCCTCTGGGAAATCCCTCACTGTTCATTGTGTGTTGGACAAGAACATTCAAACAAAAACAGTAATTATTTGAATGAGAAATATATATAAAACTCATAACAAGAAAGCAAGCAGACTGAAAGGAGGTTCTAAGTCGTATAAAACATACGCCTGATACTTAGTGCTCAGGACCTTTAAATTATATAGATAAGACAGCTTTTCATGATGCTGTCAAACCCTGCGCAGCCTAGCTAGTATTAATGGCAATTGTCTTTACACCTCTCTAAATAGTGCAGCTCACTGAAGTGCAAACTGTTGTTTCCAACCTGATGAATGGCAAACAAACCTCTCCCACAAATCAGGGAGGATTTGGCTGGTTAGAAGGGGCATCCCCGCTTTGGGGTGGATTACATCCCGCGGGCGCTCAGAGCGCCGTGCACACAAGATGAAAGCAATCACACATACAAAATGCAATGCCCAGCCTGAAATTTAAAATAAACTTAATGCATCAAATGGAGCATTTCTCCTGCTATAACATCGAGATTAAAAATGTTAGGCAGTGGCACATTTAATCTCTAAATACAACATTTTATGTAAGGTTTTAAGCTTAACAATCCTCCCCTCAACGGGAGATTTTTTTGTAATATTCTGTTATGTTTTTTGAATAAAGGTAAGCAAATTTGGCTTCAAGGCTAATAAACAGGGACTTCTCTCCCCACAAAATATAATGTCTGATGCAACGACCTGCTACATTTATTACTTGAAATTTACTGACTAATTACCCCCTCTGTTGGCTGTCAGAACTTCTTTTTTTCATTTCAATAATGTTGCCTTCAGCCATAATAGCGTTTTCTTTTTTTAACAAAGACATTCAAAGCATATTGCAAATTGTCACCCTTATGTGATGTTGTTTTATATGCTGTTTACTAGAGATGAAATAATTACAGTGTTTATACCAAAATGACTTGAAGGTTGATTGCTGATTTAATAATATTCCCCTCCCTATGGGTTTAGATTTCCTATCTGAAGGTGGGAGGGAGCATAACCTTCACAGAAAGAAACAATATTCATTGTGTAAAATAAAAATATTTCCTCTTATTAATTATTTTACAGGGTGAAAGCATTCTTACTATATTGTGTCTGTCAACAAATGAACGGCCTCAATAAACAGAGCTGGAGCATGATCAGTATGGTAAGGTTCATATAACTTTCAAGCCTTAGGTTATAATTATATTTATGAATGGCAGGATTTAAATCTCCATAAATTATGTATCAAGCTTTGCATGCCCATTTTTTTCCCTCATGTGTGTCTGCTTTAGTACTACAGTATCATACAGAAGTGTTACTAAGAAATACAGTCACAGTCTATCATACCCCCTAGTGGAAAAGGATTTGAGAAACAAGTGCCAACATGGTTATGTTTATTCTTGAATATGAGACATAGAACTGATGCCAGATGGAAATAAGTTGAGGTTGTACATTAAAAAAAATAAATAAATATTAGCAGACAGAGTGAAATTTCTTGAGACTGGGTGAGCTTGGGGGGATCAGGATTGGTTATTTCCAACATTAAACATTCTGTTAATGACCCCATTTTGTAAAATAGAATTTGCCTTAATAAAGCTTATATTTGAAATTAGAATCACTACTTGTCTATATGTTCATTTCAAAATCCTTTAATCTCTGGGGGTTAAGAAAAGCAATTAGTAACGCTCCAGTGGACTGTGCAAAGTAAATTTTATAGCAGCAAAGGTAATTGTCTCAGGAAGTGTTTGGTGGACTTGAACTAATGACATACAGTATGTACACATTTCTGAGCTTATTGTGGAATTTGAACCTCATGTCTATTGTTAATGTTGCACTGATATCTCCTTTCTACCGTCTTAATGTTGGAAAAAATAAAAAGCATGCAGTTCTGTAAATGCATTATATATCATACATATTCATATGTAAATATACTTTGATCAAATTAAGAGAAAAAAAAACCCATGTGACTAATAGAGGTAGTAGGTCTGTAGTAGGTCTGTCGTAGGTAATAGGTCACAATGCAGTAGGTCTGTTATGACTTGCAGACCAAAGCAAAGGCATTGGCCAGTTCAATCAGATCTCGCCAGTACTTTTTACCAAGTCTTATTCTATAGATCATTGCATTATACTCTGAATTGCATGCTCCTCATAAAACTTCAAAACCCAGGACATCTACAAAGCAGTACAGTAGTCATAATTTCCCTGAACTCTTGAGTGGAGCATGTATCATCACTTAAACTTAATAACTAACAGGTTCAGAATAGAGAGCATCACATCTTTTGCTCTTTCTTTACTGCTCAAAGGTTTGCTTTGCTTTTTATCTGAATTTATGGAAAGCCAACAGGCAGCCATACATATTCTCATATTTCTTTTCATATATATGTACTGAGCCACTGATTGTTTTGTTTTCTACTTTAGCAGGCTGAGCTTCTTGTATTCTCCCAGTTTTTGAAATCCTTAAACTGAAGAGCTGCATTACTGCCAAAAATACATTATTTATTCTTATTTTTATTCTTTATATACATTAAGTAGGAACTGTTGTTTGCAACACTGACTACACAAAACCGGTCCTGTATTCAATGTATGACCAGCATGGACAGATAGAGAAGATTCGTCATACTAATAGCAACAGCTTGTGTCTTCCAAAGACAAACATAAAGATGAAAAATCAAAAATTGCAATGCTTACTAGCAGTAACTAGCTCAACAAGTTAGTGCCATAATGCCCTAAATTCACCAATTAGTAACTGGTTTTCTATTGCTTTTTACATTGTATTTACACTATACAGCTGGTCATGGCATATTCAACAGATAGATGAGAAAGACTAAACAGACGGACAGTTTCAGAGCATTCACATCTTGCAAATGTAACCATCAGGAGACAAAACTTAGGTCTTAATTTGATGTTTGCATCCAAGATTTGTCTCTTCAATCTACCTACATAGTCTCTGTTTAAAGTAAACTAGCAAATTCTTTGGAAACTCTATATTGCCCTCTTTGCTTTCAGTGCCATAGAGGAACTATTCTTGAAACGGTGCTTCCTAAAGTGATGCCACTGCACTGCTCTCAGCAGCTAGGACAAAGTAACATGATCAGAATAATTTCAAGAGTAAAGTCATTGGAAATGGATGACCGGTGAAAAAAGGATGTTCTACAACAACTGCAGTCTGTGTTTGATAGGTTTCTGATGCCAACCAAATATAAATAATTGTTTATATATTCTTTTAATACATGTGTATAAAAATGATAATTTACAATTGAAAAGCAGACAAAAGAATATTTTGAAGGTTTTACAATTCACTTGGCGAAGATTTTTTGCAAAGCCTATTTCAAATATTTAAAAAATAAAGAATGCCCAATTTAGAGATTGATGTTACAGTTTTGCCTACTTTTATGCTTTACAAAGTGCAGCCTCTGACAATTACTCAAGATCTGTGAATAATTTTCAGTTTTAAAATATATTTTCTATAAATCTGTCACAACCCATGAAACTTGACATTTTCACCATGCTGAGTACATGAAAGTCGCCAGCTTTGCCTGCCATGAAAATAAGTTTCTTAATTACACAATTTAAAAGAACAAATGCACAAGCATTGTAATTACTTTTCCTGAAAGCTAAAAATATTTGGACACTAAGAGACAAGGAAAATGGTCTCAAATGTTTAATGCCTAGTCGTACGGTGATTTTTTATTTCATACTCAGAGATTAAACTGAATGATAAAAGGAATATGATGGCCTTCAATCAGATAGAGGGATAAATAGTAAAGAAATAAGTGTAAAGTTAAAAATAGTGAGCTAGATTAACTTTAATGCTCACTTTCATCTGTAAGAAACTTCTCTTGGGTAGGGACGTATGGCTATATGAATATGCATCTATAAAACTGGATTTCATTGGATTACAAAGTTTTGAAGCCTTTGATTTAATGAGATGAAATGTCGTAATGGAAAGCTAAACTTAGTACATTCCTATTTGTAAGAGTTTCTCCAGATTTTTATGGTCTTTCTGCTTTGTCACCCAGAATTCATAAAATGCTGCAGGCCAAAATCCTTCCTGTTATTTCAATATATTTTTATATTTGTTTAGTAGGAAAGTTAAAGTGGCAAAGGCAAAATGATCTTCGTTATATGCACATTTATTACAGTAAAGCACACAAATTATACCTCAGGAAAAAAATCCGCAAGACTAATGTAATGCTGAGGCTGAGAAATCACTCATTTTTAAATAAAGAAATGCATAGTTGAAACTTCCACTTTATACTAGTTTCCTTATCCTCATTTCTTTAAAAATTGATGCATCTTTATTATTACAAATTAGTTGTCAAATAAGACAGTATGTACCAGAAAACATACTGTAATTTCTTATAAAAATTTGAATGTGATGAGTTATAGCAATACATTTCTCAGACAATTTGTTTTCCAGGCTCATTAAATCTGCAAAAGAAGCCAAGTTTGAATAAAAGCGGATCCATTATTTGAGTCATACATTTATAATATTTTGAACAAGATTATGCCACATAGTTTTAGTCAATATTTTTACTACTTAAAACCAAAGAACAGATAACAAATATTGTAAAAGGTGTACCTTTTTATGGAAACTAAACATAGGCAATTCAAATAAAAATGCCAATGCTGCTTAAGGTCTGAACTAATAAATGGAATGGAAATAAAATTATTGCTAGCTTATACTAACACTATAAGCAGAGCAGAAAGAGTATATTTTTTGTTTGTTTGTTTTCCCCTCAGTAAATCTGACTGGCCACAAGACAGAAACTAGCAGAATTTGTCAAGGTAGAAGAAATTTTTTGTTAGGTGCAGTTACACAACAGAAAAGAAATTCATTACACTTAATTTTGGAGAAAGGATTTCTCTGTTAAAAGAGTGAAGTTTCCATATTTTTGGCTGATATAAACCAACTGACAAGCCACTGTGCTACTTGTATCACTGCTGCTCACTGGCTTGAGAATACATTCCTTCCCCAGTCCGGCCTCTCCAGCAATTTCCAGTAAATCTACCAGTAATTTCCTGAGGTGTTCACATTTCGAGCATACATATACCACATGTCATAATCTATCAGCATGATGAAGTGAAAATACCAAGTACTGCTCCAGTGTTTAGGTTCTGGATGACTGAGTATGATTAACTGGCTGATTGAGTTTTTCAAGTGTTAGAAAAATAACATGGCAAACAATGACTAAAATCTATCTGGTGTGATCGGGACACTACATTCAGGACAGAATACATACAGAACAGGTGAAGCCAGAAGTGCCATCCATCACTTTCCCTCCTTGGGACTTTTGATGTTCTTGAACATGTTTTGATCTTTTCCAAACTTTCTACATTTGGTCTGATTTTCAGAGATCTTCCTCAGATCAAGTCCTTTTTTCTAGGTTGGATGGCTTTTCAAATTGTATGGATTCCAGCGCAAACATTCAGCCATTTCCAAGAACAAAGCTAAGGAAAAACTCTGTTTGATTATGCCCTGTCTTTTCTCTGAAAAGGGAGAAGAAAGCCTCTCCACACCAAAATAAGGTCTTGAAGAATGGCAACAATGCGATTCATTCAGCAGACTTCAAGAAGTATATTGCCAACAAGGCATTAAAAGGATATAAAGTCCAATCTCTGTCTTGAATTCTGCTGGAGGCATCTGATTCTGCCTCAGTTTCAGATTCAGTTCTTCGTGGAAGCTGGTAGCTCTGCCTCAAGTGAGAGCAGATTACTGGGATTGCTGAAGACTCAGAACAGCAATCAAAGATAGGGTTTTCTGTGTCTCTGTACAAAAACTTCTTTATAGGAGAGGCCATATAAGCCCTGCTCTGTGAGACCGGATTGGACACCTCTAATTACCAGAAGGTTTGACTTCCATCTCTTTATGCTTTACCTCTGAACTGCACCACCTCTCATATGAGTTAAGCATATCAGTTCATATTTGTGATAGTCTTGTGAGGAGTATCACAGGAAGACAAAACAAAACAATAAACAAACAAACAAACAAACAAGAGGAAATGTTTTTTTCTGATCTCAAAGTAGGATTTGAATAAAGTACAAGAAATAAAGCCTAAAGCCACACATTGGACAATGAGGATTAAGTGACATGCTGAAGAGTTGCTTGTTAACTGAGCATTTTTCTTTTCTGTCCATGGAATGAGAGAGAGATTTGTAGAAAAATATATAGATATGATAAAATATTTTTAAATTATATCATTAGTCCGTATTGAAAATTTGATTTCTTAGGTCAGATGGCTTGACAAAGAAGGGAAATAGAAGAAAAAAATGGTCTGAGTGCAGATCGTATTTGTTTTAATATTTTAATTATAAAAATAAAAACATTTGTCTTATAAACCAAATACAGTCAAAACTACAAGCAAGTTGCTATATTAAACTGAAAATATAACATTTATTTTCAAAATATCAAAACATTTTGCAGTGGCTGCTGTATTTTTAAGGTATTTTTCCACTGAGGATGCTGAACAGTTTCTATAAATAACTGAATTTTCATTTACTATACAATAAACTATTCAACTAAATCATTAAATTCATCTTTATTCTCAATGTGTATACAGAAAGGGGTCAGGCGAGCTGGAAAAACAAGCTCAGGCCTGGGAGATTGAGCTTGAGCTCAGTCATGTGGTCTTTGAATTTAGCTTTTGAAATGCAGGACATAAGCAAGCAACCCTAAGTGATACGGGACTTACTGGTAAAAACTTATGGATTTGCCAATGCAGGAGATAATATTACACAATCATAATTAGCTTTTGCACCTTGAAAAAAATCTATTAATACAAACATTTGAAATTCAGCATACGCATCCAGTCCATCTCTAACTTCACATTTATCACAAAATCACTGATGGCTGAGCTGGAAGGAACCTTTACAGATCATCTAGACCAAAGCCCCTACACCAGCAGGGTCACCTAGCAGATTGCTCAGGTTCCCTGACATTTAGCTCCTGATCCCTGACAGTTTCTAAATGTCTTCAATCCTGAAGACTCCACAACCTTCTGGGCAACCTGCACACACACTGCACACACACTCTGTCACTTTTACAGTAAAAAAAATAAATAAATAAATAAAAAAGCTTTTCCTCATGTTTAAACAGCACTTCTGTGTTTCAGTTTGTGCTGGTTGCCTCTCATCCAAGCACTAGACACCACTGAAAAGAGTCTGGCACGTAGTCTTTACACATTCCCATCATATTTATGCACACAGAAAAGATTGCTCCTTTGTCTTCTCTTCTCCAAGTCTAACAGGCCCAACTCTCTCACACTTTTATGTGAGAAATGCTTTAGTCCCTTAATCATTTTAGATGAAATAACCTTCATTGAACTTGTTCTCTCAAACTATCTCTGTCAAACTAAGGGCCCAGAACTGGATACAGCACTGGGTCCCTACAGATATGGCCTTACCAGAGCTGAATAGAGGGGGAGAGGATCACCTCCCTCAACCTGCTGGCAGTGCTTCTCCTAGCATTCACCTCAGGCTACCACTGGCCTTCTTGGCCACAAGGGCACATTGCTGGCTCATGGTCACCTTGTTGCCCACCAGAAGTCCTTGATAAGAGGATACTCTATCCCTTCATCCAGGTCACTGATGAGTAAGTTGAATGAATGGACCCACTACTGGCCCCTGGGCTACTCTTTTAGTCACTGGACTCCAATAATATTTTGCATCACTGGTCACAACTCCCTGAGTTCTGCTGTTGAACTGTTTATCAGTCCACCTCATTGTCTGCTCATCTAGCACATGCATGCTAGCATACACACACACACACATATATATATACACACACACATACCTTATATGTTTATGTAAATAATTACACTCTGAAAGAACAATATTAGACAGGTATTAATGTCTTTTTTTTATGCAATGAATATAGAATGTTCTAATGAAGGTTTAACAGTGCAAATATAAATATGGTAATAGGCACAGAAGTTATCATCTCTCCTCAAAGTATGGTTCTCTGGATACAGAGCTTAGGTTCATTAGGAGGTAAAAATGACTAATATTAGGAGGTAAAAATGAACAGAAGAATAAGCCTAAGCAGCAGAACACACTGGGAGAAAAGAGCCACAAAGAAAAAAAATCAGTGTTGTCACTGATTTCACAAGATGAAGTATCCTTCAGAAGATTCATTCACCAGAGAATCTCACGCAAATCTGGCACCTGAAAATGATAGGATATACTCGCTAAAATATTGTGACATCAGAATAATTTGATTTCTTTCCATGTAAAGACATTCAGCTAAGATTAAAGTTGAAAAATCACTTTTGCAGTTTGGTGAGTAAATATTCCAAATATGAGAACATTAAATAAATAAATATGCATTAGTGAGAATCCACAAGATCTTGTCTGTTTTAGAAAATGGCTTTGATATAGATTCTAAGTGTCCTTCCTATTACTCTCGCAGCTGAGTTAGCAGATTTTGCCATTTTTATTATGTCTGGATATTTCTTGAGAATATGTCCCAAAGTTTACTCTATAGTGGGCAAAACTGTAATTGTCTGAAGAAGATCCATGTAATTGATCTTTGGTTTTGTTTTTTTTTTTTTGAATAAATGCAAACTGTCTAGCACTAGTACCCATCTGATTTCAATCCTTGATACCAGTCCAACAATCAATCACCAGGGGCATTGGACACCCATAATTAGATTATAAAATCATAACTATAGTCATTTTACGTCCGCTTGCATAATTACATCAGCATGCTAATATCCTTTTAATGGTCTCTAATGATGTAATAAGAAATAATGGAATTTATTTGACAGCTACATAGCCATTAACAAAACATATTAAGCATAACTAGTACTTCCATAAAGATTCAGGCTGAATCCAAAAGTGACAGCTAGCATGTTGGGTATTTTCTGCCATGCTGAAAAATTTCTAATTATGTATTCCCTAGATATATTCCCTCTCATCTGCTTCCTGGGGTGAGTAAAGTTTATGTCAGTGCAAACTTGACAACAAACCAACTGTAGAAGTGGACTGCACCCTCTGGGAGTCCAGCCTGAGGCTATGCTGTGAATTGCAGGCCATCGGTTAAAGTTGGCAGGATTGTGAAAAAGAGAGGATGAGATAAGCTGATTACTACCAGGCAACAACTAATCAAGAACTAACAGGGGAATTGGTAGGAACCCATATCAAAGCAACTTAATAATTGAGACAAACTCTAAAGTGAAAAAAAAAAAAAACCTAAAAATGTAAAGAACAACAGATATTTGCAGACAAAACTAATCAAAACTAGTAAAAACGTATTTGTAAAATACTATTTTAATATTACTTTTTGTGACAAAAAGGACAATGAAGAATTATTATTTGATAATTCTGGCATTTCCTTCAATATAACTCACTACCCACCTTTTCTCCTCAGTTCTTCTCACCCTGTTCTTACTGAATGTGATGACTTTTTCTATATTTTGAAATTAACCCTGTGTTTTCCATTAGGAGGTGTTCACTCTGAAATCCTTGCAGAAGTCTAGAAAGTTTCAGGCCTGCACTATAACTGTCTTACCATTCAGAATACTTGGAGGGAAAAAGACACAGAACTGCGACTTTCAGGCCATCCTAATGCTCAAAGTTCAAAAATCATGCTACTATCGCTTTCAAAATCCTCCATCTCAGGCTTCCTGTTTCTTTTTCTCCATATAATTTATCCATTCCTGTAAAAGCAATAAGTGTATTCTTAAGAAAAAGAGTACTTTCAGTTGCTAATTAATAAATAAATAAACCATAATGACTGTAAGACCTCATTGAAGGTTTTGATTGGAAATATCAAAGGTGGATTAGGAATAATCATGAGGTCATGTCTTTCCTGAAACCTCTTGAGGGACTACTCAGCAGCTAACTAAAGCCTTCAAACTCATACATACTCCATACTCATACTCCAGTGATGACTGTGTGGTGGTGACAGAAGACCAATGCAGAAGACTAGTGCAGAAAAGATTAATTCTTTGCTTGGTGAGGCCTTTCTCTAAGACTTTTACCCACAACTTTATCTATTAGCTAGATGGACATTTCTGTAGTGTTTTCTGGGCTTTACCTCAGGCAAAGCATCTGATTTTCTTAAATCAAAAATATTTATCACACAAGAATTCTTAACTAATGTAAGATTTGGAATATTCTTTCATTTCTTTTTCACTGACTTACAAATTTTATTTTAAAAAGAGTAAATGTTGTTCTTTTCATAGACAAAGAAGACCCTATCCTGTTTTGAGTTACTATCATTCCCAATACACTGTATTAAAATACTGACTAAAACACAATAGAAATATTTTTGATGCAGTGGCATTGCTGCTCATAACCATTTTGATGAATTCATTGCTGTTCATTAATCGAATGCAAAGTAATCAGCCTCTCTCATGTTACATATTAAAAACTATATATATATACAAAAGAAAAATGGTTATTCATAGCTAGCTATATAACCAGAGGGATACTTTTCATTAGAAAATGAATCTACAGCCCACCAATTGCAACACTGTTGTGATTTATCACATGATAAAACACAACCAAAAGGGTTTTTTTTGCTAACAGTTAGAAAAGTAGGTGAAAGCGCTCTTATACTGTAAATGAATTAAGTTAATGAAGCAGAACTCATTGATTCCAACAGAGAACTTATTTTATGGGATCCCTTTAAATGTGTAGCAGACTTTGATTTTTGACAAGGAAGTCCACGCATAGTGTCTTTTTTTTTTTTCTCCAATTTCCAAACTAATTTTTCATATA
>JAVCKT010036115.1:0-20775 GCA_032273925.1 Rhynchotus rufescens | reverse complement strand
ATATGTTTTGGGGAAAAAAAAAACCTTTCTGTGCATGAATTTGAGTTCAACCACATTAATTAATGTGCAGCAATATACAGAGCAGCAAGAGCACCCTAGGAGCGGAGGACACATTCCCAGCTGCCCGCTGCGGGATTGAGCAAACAAACTCCGTGGGAGACGCTGCAGATCCAAAGAGAGCCCCAGAATTACTGCGTTTTGGATGCATCACAGAGAGAACAAGGGGGTTTCAAATCAGAAATGAGACAATTTTTCTCCTAATGTTTCTGACTATCGGTTCTAGGCCATAAAAAGCCATGCTGTATTTGCCAGGTATGTCCCGAGCACAAAGTTGCGTGGGGAGGACAGACTTGGGCTCGTGGTGGCAAACTGAGCACTGAACGTCTGTGTTTTTGCAGCTATTAAATTTCAAAAATGATATGGTAGTCATTTAAGATGTAGATATGGTTTTCCTCAGGTGCAAAGTAATAAGGAAACAGATGTGTTGTCCCACCAGCACTAGTGGGAAAGGCTCTTATGGGATGGAAGGGGAAGGGAGCAGGCAGAACCTCCTTCCAGCTATGCAGGCACAGAACAGGCCTTTTAATTGAGCCAGGAGGAAATTATTTGCAGCTGAACCAGGCAGAGATTCAGGAACGGTTGTGAAAATCAATTTCTTTTCCAGATTCTTGCTAATATGTTCTGCCCCTACGCTGGGGTAGATGGAAAGAGGAAGCGTAACCTGTAGTGCTTGTCAAAGATAGGGGAAAGAATGTACTTAGTATCACTGTATTGAATTAAATCAGGCAGTCTGTTAAAACAGAGACAACCTGCTAGTATTGATTGGTACAAGTTTCTTGTCTAGTGTTATGTTGAATTTCTCTTTGAGCGTTTTCTCTATTTCTTCATCTGTGAGGATTCTGATTTCCACCAGATCCATATTATCCTTATAGTTGTAGGTCATCTCTGTGAGTTTCCACCCGACCAACGCGCGGATGCCCTCGGTGGTCTGCAAGCTGCAGATGGACTTGGTGACGAAGAGGGAGCCTGGCGCCGTCTGCAGGTGCAGGTTGCGGGGTCTGAACTCCTCGATGTCTCGCGGCTCCAGGGTAAAGAGATAAATCCTCCTGCAAACCTCTTTATCCACATTGTGAGAAGTCGCATCGCTTTGACTGGGAACATACTGCTTCCTTTTCACCTTCTCCAGGTACCAGATCCCATCTTCCTCCAGGAAGCGAAAGATGCCGGGCGTCTGAGGCTGGTCCTTGCCCGCAATGAGCTCCATGGGCTGCCAGAGCTGGTAGGACATCCCAAAACCACCGTCCACGATGTAGGACTTGCCTTGAAGGACCACTTTGAGGAGAAGGTGGTCGATTTCATCGGCGTACGCGTCGTCCTCGGGGACATAAACTTTGGATCCCAACAGGGTGACGTCGTACCCGAGGGTCTTCAGGACCCAGGACAGGAGGTGGTTGTTTTCCATGCACCAGCCCCCGCGGTTCTTCCGCACGATCTTGTGGTACACCGGCCCCAGGTCCAGCTCCACGCGCTCCCCACAGTGGATGCTGAGGTTCTCAAAAGGCACCGCACGGATGTGGTGCTGGAATATCGCCGTCAAGGTATCCAGGTCCAGCTTGTCATAGCTGCCCTGGTAGGAAATTCTGGCAAAGTATTCCTTGATGTCCATGTTCGCTCTGAAAACAAGGGTGAGAAAAATATATATAGTGTTGGAAGCGACATAAGGACCTTGCTCAAAAGGACCTTCCCCATCTGTAAATTATCCATACCATGCAAATGGCCTGCACCAAATCGCCTGAGAACTTTGCACAGATGTTTGCAGTTATATCAAAAGCAACAAAAATGCAGAAGTCCCCTCGGTGCCATTTCCTGGCAGCAGCAGTGTTGCCAGTGAGGCAACCCCACTCCCCAAACGTGCAGAAATGTGCAGCGATTGCCCCGGGGCTGGGAGCACATCCACAGGTCGCAGCCCTCCAGCCGCTCCGCTGGGCTTGCGCTTCGCTCGGAGTTTGGCCGCTCTCCAAGCTGCTCCCCACCGCAGCACAACCACAACTTAGTCTATTTTTATCTGTGATTTTCTTTTCAGACACGTCGGCCCTGCCGCGTGAAACTGTAAACCAACCTCACCGGCCATGACCTCTTTCCTTGTAGGGGGGCAAAAATATGCATTTAGTCCCACTTAATATGCATTTACTCCCACTTAAAGGCAGAGCCTTGTTGGTGCAGGGTTTTTTTTGTCTGTCTATCCACCTCGTATAGTGGTTTCATAGGCTTCCCCAGCAGCAGTATCTGAAATAAGTCAGCTGCCACACAAGCCAGATCTGTTTGGGACTGATAACCCGGCATTAACCCGGCAGATCTGCTGCACCTCGCTCCGCTCTCAGGCAGCCAAGCCATTTTCCGCAGCATTTCGCCTTAGCACGAGCTCAACTTCCTGGTTAGGAAGGGCTCGGCTATCAGAAAAGCTGCCTTTAAGATAGGATCTTACCTGCAAAATCAGTTCAACAGCAAGTGTCTCCCCTGGACTTGTGTGGGGTTTGTTTTTAGGCTAAAGCGGGTGGCGTGGGTGCTGCACGGGGACGGGGAGCTGCTCTCCAGCTCGGTGTCTTCAGGGCAGAGTCTTTGCCCTCGACTTGCTTTCGCTCTGCTCTGTCAGATTGCAAAAGCTGAAAGGGAAAAAAAAAAAAATGAAAAGGGTGGAGCGAGCATGCGGGATGGAGCCAGCAAAGCCTCAGCCCGCCGGCACCCACATCTGCAACTGCTCACAGTGCAAATGCTGCCCGCAGCGCCTGGCAAGCAAGAGCAAAGGGGCTTTTCCATTTCCGTAGCTAGCCGTGTGCATAAAGGTAATAGGTATTTTTCCCCAGGTGTTTGGTTCCTGGTTGCTGGGGAATGCAGGGAATGCGGCAAGGCATTTAAACGGGAGCAGGATTTCCCGCTTCCTCCTGCAGGCAGTGGGATTTCTGCGCACGAGGCCGGCAGCGCTGCCGCCTTTGCCTAATTTTCCCCAGGTAATTCATGTACATTTCTTTATTTCACAAAATGGAAGAAAAAAAAAGGAAAAAGACAGAAAAATGAGACAACAGCATGTTTTCTTTGATCTTTGCCCAGAAATTGCCCAGAAATAGGATGCCACTGTGCTGAAGATGCTGGCCATGAGGCAATGCCTGTGCACCACAAACATGAAGGGCTCTGCAAACTTGGTCTACTTTTTCCAAAGCTTAGTCTTATTCATTCTTACATACACACACACACAAATATATATATGTCTATGCACAACTAGATTCTTTATATTAGTCCCTTAGTAAAGCTTATGTAGGTTTCATTCAAGTGCTGATTTGTGATGGTTTATTTGCTTTTACTAAACCTGATGGCATCTCCTGTCTCCCAAACGTGTGCAGGAATCGCAGGTCTGGTTCAGTGACGTTGTGTCCCAGCTTTGCAGCCTGGGACCCCAGTCTCATCGCGTTGCTGCCAGCCCCAGGCAGCAGTTCAGCCTGAGCTCAAGGCCTCGGCTGCCAGAAGCAATTACTTTTACACTGAATCCTTCTCTCATCCGCCTTCAGAGGCAGAGCTGCTTCTGCCTAATGGGGATTCTTGGGAAAATCCAACCCTTGGAGATTCTGCCATGTTCTGAAGTCTGAGCAACCAGCAGGGCTCTGGCCTGTCGTCACCAAGGGGTTTTAATAGAGGTAAGCTGCTCCCAGACAAGAAAGAGCAGTAAATAACATTCATAGCCTATAAACATCACCATAATAGTAGGGCTTTCTCAGGCTTTGTATGAATTGTCTTCTTTATGTAGTTATAGCTACCTGCTGTGGCTGGGGCCACGTATCTCTGTGATTTCCATCTAACACTTGGTATTCCTGTGGTCCCCTTTGCTTGCTAAAGGATAACATGGGGACTTTAGCCTGCAGGATTATGGAAGGGAATAACCATGCTGGACTTTTCTTGGACTTTTCTGCAGTGAGGAAGAGACCAAGTCTCAATTTTAGCAACTTCATGATCTGAGGAATATTCCTGAGGGCTGGTGAGAGTCAAAAATTACATCCTTGGCTAATCTGAAGCCAGTGCCAATAGGAGGCTTTAACACAAGCCAGAGCAAAGGATATTAATGCAGGCCTAGGAGACAGCTTTGGTCTTCTGGGCCTTCCAGTCCTTTGGGTTTCAACATAAATCTTTTAAATGTAAGTGGTCATAATGCATTTAAATCCCATTACAAGGGGAACAGTTGGCTTTTCTACCAGAATGGATTTATCTTGCAGGAGGATTGAAGCAAAACCAAAACATCCTAGGTAACTGCTTTGATGAGAAATACATTGATACATGCAGCTTTTATTTTGCTGCATATCATGACTTCTGCAGCGAGAAGCATCAGGGCTTGATCAGCAGAGGAGGCCTGGGCACCCTCTTGCTTCTGCCACCCTTGGGTGACACTGTGGCACTTGCATTAGGAAGCAGATATCCTGCCTCAAAGGAGAGCCTGGGCCAATGCTGGGAATTATATTTAACCCTCTCCAGTTCCTTGGATGAGCTCACATTTGGGAGAGTAGAGAGGTATGTATTAAACTCTTGCAGTGTTTCTGGGCTTAGAATATAAAGCAGGATAAAAAGCATCTCAAAGGGAAATATTCCTTAATTTACCTAAATAGATAATATTTTGGCTTTATAATACTTAATGATATAACTCATATTAATGAAAATTATACACTCACACAGAATAACTCAAGAATAAAAATCTTTGTGCATGGGCTTAAATGCAGCAGCAGCAATAGCCATTCGTTAGCAGCTGCTCTTTACTTTCTGGTGATGAAACCCCCAGGATTAAAATGTTAAATTGTGCTCATTCCCTGAGGGGGTCACGGAGCGACTCTGCTTCCATAGGCCGGGCTTTGGGCCTCGTCCAGGCTCCTCCAAAACAAAATCATTGCTTCAATGAAGGGGCTTCCCTGCACTTCAGTGGGAAGATGAGCCCTGACTCAGGCAGCCAGCCTAGAATCAAGCGACGCAAGTAATTACATGAGTCCTGTCATTCCCTCTAGCTGGATTTTATTTTTTTTTTCTGGAGGTAAGTGGGAAGGAAGCCTTTTATCTCAGTGAAGAGTAAGAAACAGAGCGTAACAGTGGCAGAAAGGGAAAGAAAAAAGAAATGGGGAAGAAAAAAAGAAATAAACAACGGAGGCTTCAGACAACACGTACTCATTAGAGTGCAGCAACAGGCATCAGAGGAATAATATACATTGGAGATGACAACGTGTTCCCTCCACCCTGCTCGGGAGCGCCAGTTGGGAAAAGAAATGGAAAAACGGAGCACGGAGCCATGTCTGGGTGCAAAGCAATCCCGCCCTTCCCTAGACCTACCTTTCTCTGGGTGTGCCGGGGGGTCTGGAGGTTGTAGGAAGGCTCAGAACCAGGAAAACGCTCCTGTAATGATGCTCCTCCCTGATTCTTGTTCATCAACAGTCACACCGTGACCCTGCTCCGGGCACGTCCCATACCTGGAGCTGCGTGCTTGCAGCTGGAAGGGTTTTTGTGCTGGAGAAGCGCCAGGCGTAGAGCAAGGGTTACTGTGGCAACCCGGCCTCCGGAGCGCTCTGCCTTCCTCCCCATCGCGCCCAGGAGCAGCGCGGCAGGCGGCGAGGACACCCCCGTGGGGTTTCAGTAGCACTGCGGGGAATCGTGGAAGCTCAGCCCGTGCCTGGACGTGTACATCTGAGAGTAAAGGAAAGCAGGGAATGGGCAACATATAGATCCATAGGGAGAAAAGAAAGAAATTATTCACACCTGAAAGAGGAGGCTATGTTGGGATGCAGCTGTGGACAGATGTAGTGTGTTGCTTTTGCAGCTGACAGTTTTGTGCACTCCGGTGCATGAGGATGGGTGGAAAGACACAACTTGGCCCTCTCGGCGCACAGAAAGAGCTGGGAGTTGTGAGACAGGTTCTATATATGGTCAGCGATGTGTCAAATTATATTCTGGACAACAGAGGGAAAATAATCTATCTGCTATTAACAAGGAAAATTGTCTTAGTGTCATCCCAGATCGTATCTACTTCCATATAGATTTACTGGGAACTGAGTCTTCAAAAATTGTTTCAGGTTACTGAAGCCTCCAGGAATCAGTCCCTGCCAAGGCACAGTTCCTTCCCAGAAACCGGGTCCGAGTCTGCTATGTTCCCACAGAGCAGTTATCTATAATTTATTTTTTTTTCATGCAAGGACTGACTTGATTCCTGATCATCTAAACTTGTGAACTACCATCTCTTTAGGGAGATGAACCTGATTAAAATGACATCAACCCTGAACAATTTTGTTCCATAAGCTAAAAGGTGGCTGATGTCCATGTACCTGTACTTTTTTTTTTCTTATCAATGTTGCAAATTAATGTTGTGTTTAAGTCAGCACTTAACCTCGAGAGGATGCTTAGTTCTTTTTCTCCTCCCAGAGAAAGGTTTCCTGTGTCCTTCTTGTCAGGACTTAGCTCCCAGTTCTATCTAGAAAACCAGTTATCTAATCATAGAAACTCAGTGGTTAATTTGGATCACCAATATTTAATAAACTCCTGTTCTATTACTATTGCTTACAACCATTAGAAGCAGCTATGGCATCTGATGTGCCCGAATATGTCTCTCCCTTATGCTTATTTCTGAGCCGTATTCTCTAGTGGCACCTGAAATGAATCAGATGGGGTGAACGTATATTCTGCCTTCAGCTGGTAATTGAGAGACTAACCCTGCGCAGCTGAGAGAGACTCAGGGGAAGACCTCTGAAATTGGCTGGAAGTTTTCTTCTCAGCTCTTATCATATGAGCTCCTGAATGTTTCATCAGAAGAAAATTTGACTGCATATTTATACAGCCACAGAGATACCCAGGCTGCAACTGCAAAATCAATTCGCCAAGAAGTGCATCAGTTATCAGTCGCGGTTGTTATTCCAGCTAAGTGAACTGATTGGGTTTTCTGAGCCCCTTCAGAGGAAACCCTTCTGTCCCCTCGCTCCGTGACAGGTCACATAGCCAAGGTTCAGCTCAGGGGACCGGTGCTTCTGAGCACAGCAAAACCCAAGCCCTGTCTGGCCTGGTACTGATTGAAGGGCCTGATGGGTTTGAGTGTGGTCAGGATGCCTACTGAATATTCAAAACCACACTTAAAAAAAAAAAAAATCAGCTGTGAATCAGTAGTTTAGAATAGCGAATACTCAGTCAATTGATCTGAACTGTCTAAGCCAATCTTCACTGAGGTTCCAGTTCTCCCGAATGCAGACCCAAATCCTATTTTGATTCAAGATGCAAGCCTGAATTGTAGTTTGGCTGTTTTTTGTTCAGCTCCTATTGTGGTGTTCTTTTTTTTTTTTTTTTTTAGTGTTGGTCCAGTGCTCAGTAAGAGCTCCTGCAGTGCTGAATATTCCTCCCACTGAAGAGGTTTCATTTTGCATTTTTCTCCCTGGGGACTAGCACGTACTTTTTGAAGCTACACATCATTTTATTAGTTTTATTCCCAGTCTCAGAAATGTCTAGGTTCTTCTATATGAATGTGCTCTAATTTAATATCATTGGCGGATTCCATTGAAGCAGACAGAAATACAGAAGTCGCAAAGGATCCCTGCAGTAACCCACCCACAACCCTTCCCCAGTGCCAACTTTGGGCTCTCTACCATCATGACAATAGGTTAATCCTCAGCAAACACATCCATTTGAACTCTACTGCCTCCTTTGGCTTTGGTTAACAATCTGATTGTTTTTGTTAGGTATTTAAAATGTGCTCTAACCATAAATGTGGGGAATTTTTTTGCTCATAGCATTTTTGTGAAATATCTGTGGTCACTAGGTGTCATTGTAATTTCATTGTCTTGGGCCCTACAGAACTGATATAATCCCTTGGCACTCTGGTGAGCTTGTTATGAAATCCTTTTTAAAGATTTATTAGTGATGAGGCGAATATTCAAATGCTAGGCTGGCATGGGTTCAAGCCTTGTTCTTGGCATTGAACCATGTTCCTGTTGTATCTCCAGTCTATTTTACAGATTTTTGACCACAAGACTGTTTATATGGGCAGTTACCTGCTTTAAAAGATTTTACAGCATATGTTCCTTCAAGGCCAACTCCACCTTTACACTCTCCTCTTCCTACACTGTGATTTCCCTATTGCACTCGGCCTTTGGCATGTGACAATGTAAATATTATAGCCCACATTCCTCTACTGATACATACATGTATTTTTTTTAATCAGAAAAATCACCACTGAAATTACAGGGTCACCTCCTTAAAAATCATTTGTCTCCATGCGAAATTATTTGTTTCAGTAGAAGTATTCCATCCTCATTCATTCCATATTCCAGCTTCAGTTGAGAAATATGCCAAAAGCATATTTTTTCTTCAAGAAAATTCATTGAGCTGCGGTGCTGTGTGAAGGGGAAGGCTCCTGATACCAGCACTGCGGAGCTGAGCCTGAGAAACTGAAGCTCTTTGCTGGCATCTTTTGGTGAGCAAAGAGAAATGACCCAGCTCCGTGTCTGTGATGGAGCAAGGAAAGCTCCCACCAACTAGTCTTTCTACAGCTTGATTTCTTCTTAGTGCTTCTGGCAAAATGATCTTTGTTTTTAAACCTTTGTTACATCCTTGAAATGAGAATCAAGTCTTGATGAGACATCTGGGCAACTTCTCTAGCTTTTCTGCATTTGCAGGATTGGAGGAGAAGGGGAACGGGCAGGATCAAGCCTGCATTGCCTGACTTTCCTCTGGAGAGGCATCTGAGGCCACAAGGGAAGAGCCACAAGGGCTGATCCCTTGAGTTAACCAGGCTGTGAAAAGCCTCGGAATAAGGCTGCTAATTGGACCCAAAAGTGGCTCCCAAGTGCTGACTATAGGACCCACTAGACAGAAAATAATTGCAATGTCTGCTACAAGGTATTGCCCCTTAAACCTCTCTGCACTGGGACCATTGAGGAGCCCAGCTTGGCCGCAGCAGCTTTTTCAAGGCTCCAGATCCTGATCCTCTGAATAGCCGGAGTGCAGCCTGGTTTGGAAATGTTTCCTCTGCCACGATCCTGCTGGAAGCACCAGGACTGCTCGGGCAGGGGCTACACAGCAAATAAAAGGCATCTTCTGGGGTCCATTCTTGTTGCTTTTGCATGAATTATACTGCCTGTCAGCCCACATTAAACCAAACATCTTGGATGCTCTTATGTATTACATGCTGATATCGGCATTGTTTCGGTTTTGAAGAGCTTTTCTTCTCGGTTTTCATTGAAAAGAGCCTAAATGAGCAATAATGCCTCTAGACAAGCATTTTATTTCTCTGTGGAGCCACCAGAGGAGCTCTGTTGGTTCCCTTGAGGTCAAGCTCCTTTCATCTTCTGTGTCAGTCGCAGAATAAAAAGTTCTAAATTTCCTTTGAATTCTGTTGATTAGTTAAAGGAACATAGCCCTTTCTTTAAAAACTTTGAAGCAGAAATGTCCCCACTCAGACTCTCCTGTTTGGATGCATTGCACTTTGCTTAATGAGTAGCAGCAACAAGAAAACAAGAAGTTTTAGAAGTTTTGTCCCTGACTTAGGGAAAAAAAAAAAACTATTAGGGCAATGATGCTAATCCTAAAAAGGGATTAACTGGGAGCTTTGTTGTTAATATAACTACATCTGTGCTAGATTAATAGCAGGTAGATGAAGGAATCCCCTTCCTAACTGGAGATAGTGTAGACAGGGCCATAGCCCCAAGGAATTTGGGCTGGGTGGGGACGATGCCATGGCAGATGCTCCCAATTTTAGCAGCTCTTCCATGTGGTTCCTCTGCCAGGAACAGTGCTGAAACATCCTTCTCCAAAAAAAAAAAAATTGGAGAAAAAAAAAGCAGGACAGAAAAAACAAAGGACTAAACTGACCAGATTACTAAAATCACATCCTGGAGCAGACCCTTCTAAAGGAATTGCATGAGTATTCTTATTTGTTTTGGCTAATTATGCTAGGAGCCTGAGTATGTGTACATAAAAAGCCTTCAAACAGATCAGTTAAAGGTATGGCTTTAAGTGTATATAGTTAAATCGCAGTGACTTCATGCATGAGATCCCTTTCCATGGCACTGAAGTACTCCTATGCACTTTAATTCAGTCAGGAGCCCTTTCAACTTTATTCAATAACAGAGACTACAGATCATTTGTTTATACTCATTGCATTGTATCTATTCAAAAGTAGATTAAAGTTACTTGGAACTGTTTAAAACCAGGCCAAGGTTAAGTGGAACATCCCTATGTAGACGTTAGTGTAAGTCATATTTCTAAGCAAATTTAATCTCTGTTTCTCCAACAATACCCCAAAAGACCATCTTGAACACTACAGTGCTGTGAATTCAGGGAGCAGCTGAGTTAAAGCAGATGGCAAGTCTGTGTGGATTCACTCCATCAAAGCAAATGCAGCCATAATTTGGTTTGCTTTAATTCACTTATATTAGCTGTTCCCCGGTAGCCAGAGCAGAGCTCCTCCTGTAGACAAGCCCCAGGGTTAGAGCTTTCTGGGAGCGGGTAGTTTCTTTGCCCTTAACTGTTTTTATAAAAAAGTAAATCTCCATTAACAGCATCTCCAGATCTCCAGTATCCAAGAACTTTGCCCATACAGCAGGCTGATCGATGGCCTCTGGTCTTCCTCAGATGTGCTACCAGCCTCGGCACTTAGGAGCCACCTCACACCAGGGACCTGCTGGTTTTCATCTGCAAATGCCTTCCAGTCCCATCCGGCCCCTGACTGTGGCTCTTCCCTGATCCATCCCAAAGGACCAGGTTCCTTTCTCCTGCTGGAAAGCCATGGTGCTGTGGGCTAAAGGAGGTGAGAGAGTTCACATCCTTACGAAACCCATGATTGTGAGCGTGAACACCCACAGCCCACCAGCAATTCGGATCATATGTTGCACAAACACACCATAAATGGAACTTGGACTTCCTTAAGGCTTCTACGAACCCAACGGCCCGTGTCACGTGCTGGGCCAGGCCTGGCAAGCAGTGTCTGTGCAGAGATCTGCCTGTTCCCTCCTCCCGAGCCTCAGTTCCTCTGACAACCCCCCCAAGCCTGGGGAAACCAGAATGCCGGCCCCTTGAGAGCCACGGAGCACCCACAAGGGATCCCCATCCTTCCCATGGGCGCACGCCGGGGCAGATGATGTGAAAGGGAGAGATGTTTTGGCTATGGAAGCAGCTCTGGCAGGTGTTTATATCACCACATTTAGCTGATATATATATATCCATATATATCCTTATATATCCATAAAGATGGACTCATCTTTATGACTAGTCCATATTTTAATGCTATCGTTCTGGTGGTATCACGCAAGGACAAGTAATCCTGGTGAGGTGAGTGGGTTCAGGACAAGGCTGAACTTAGGAGGCTCATCCCTCCAACCCATCACCCTGAGATGAACATGGATTTATCTGAGCACAACCCAAGCACAATTTGCTTGCTCTCCTACTTATCACTCCAAAAAATCCAAGTGCCTGTCTTCATTCAGGAGAATAATGGCAAAAATTCCAAGCTGGCATCTCAGCTGTGTTTGTGGCTCCAAGAGGGTTAACCTTTTTCATGCAGTCCAGAAGAAAACAGCTACAAAGAGTCATCAAGTGAAAAAATGCCACTTCCTTTTTTAGGGTTTTTTTTTTTTTTTTTGCACATTTCCTCATGCAGGCTTAGCTAAGCCCCTCTAACATGCATTGGCAGCAGCTTGCTACCGGATGCACAAATGACTCATTTAAATGTAAATTTCTCTCATCTAAGCACCTGTTATAATTAGTGTAGGCTCTGGCACCCCACTCTAAATTTCTTAACTGAACAATATATGTATATTTTTTTCCAATTAACACATAATGGCATATTACTTTCTTCATAACTGGTTCTTCAAGATATTCCTGCAGTTGGCCCGAGTTTCTCTGCCTAGCTACTGCAAACTCATCTTGCTGTTGCAGGTGCTAAATGAAAAGGCCAGGCAGGCCCTCCAGCTGCACAAATGGTCCCAGTATCACTGGAGATGAAGAAGTCAGAACAGCCCATAGTGGCTGAAGGCAGAGACGCCTAGACCTGGCCCAGACCTGAGCCTTGCCTGGCTGCTCCCTCAAACAGCAGCAGGAACTGGATTGAGTGCACTTCATCCTCATTGCATAGTAACCCACAAAGCAGAGATAGAAGATATTTGGCTTTGATTTTGCGTGGTGTCAAGGGGGAAAAAGAGGCAGTTTTACAAGTGGCGGTGATGACCTTGGAATAGAGGAAAGGTGAAGAGATCAGGACAACAGTGTCCTCCTCGAGGAGGATAAAACTCAACCGCAGGTGACAGCAGGGCCCTCCAAACACCAGCTCCTGGGGCAGCAACATCGTCCTCAGACCTGCCACCAGCAAGGAGTGAGCAGGGGGGATCCCAGGCACTTGCCATGTGAAAACCCCAATTTCTCCCGCAAGCACCAAACTGGTCAGGCAAACTCCCCAGCGTTTCATGACAAGTCAACGTGTCTCTCTGAAAATGCCTTGCTTTCACCAGGGCTGATTGCAACCACTTCTTGCGTTTGTAGGAGCTTGCAAACATCCTTGGACTAAATTATGGAACTGGCCACCTAATCCCTCCCAGGACAATTTCAATGCATTCTTTGCTTCATTTTAACATCTTAGTTTTATGCATAGCATGCTTAAAAGTCTAAAAGAGGAGCAATCTCACTGCTTAACCCATGTGGATTTTCAGTAACCACTAGGTGTCATCACAATTTTACTTGCTTTCCAGTCTACGTCCAATCGACACCATTAAAAAGAGGAAAATAATTTAACATTAATAACAAAAAATAAAGTGTGTCTTACACTGAATCCCGACAGTCCAGTTTCTCTGTGTAGGCACCAGGGTGAAACCTGCTTTGTTTCAATGCAGTTATCAGAGTGCTATTCAATTCTCCTCTGGTCCTGCTGGCTTTAGAATTATTTCCTCAGCTCGGTGCTTTTACTGGAAAGAAATATTAGAAAAGTTTATTTGGAAAAGAAAAAAAAAACCACACTTGCTTAAATGGGAAGGTGGTTGTAATCCCATCTCTCCCTGCACTGGCACAAACCAAGGAACATAAAACCCCCTCAAAAGCAACTGGGGTTATTTTTAATACCTCCTTGTTTCCTCAATGGTACACTAATTCAGCAGCAATCTGTGAGGCTTCTTGGGCTTGGATAAACCCTGAATAAAAAAAAATACCATAAACAAGCAAGGCCAGACACACAGTGGTACATAGGGACCAGGGTCCCTTTCTGAGTCTTCCTTGAGGATTTCCCAAAATAAAGGCATCTGTAAAGGTATATGTTCCTTTGCAATAACTTCCAGAGACTCCTTTGTTTGCTTAATGGATCTTTTTAGGTCTCCTACAGCACAATATTCTTTCAATCTAAAGTCCTGCTGTCTTCCAAGGAAAGTCAAACAAAACAGACTTTATGGCATTGTATGAAGACAGCTTTTAAGTTAAATTCAGGGTTATTTTCATTTTTGCTTCATGACACATAATATATTTAATACAAAAGACAATATGTCTTGCTCAGAACTCGAGCCAAAACTGACAAGTCCAAAATTGTCTCAAGTTAGAAATATTACTATCCAGATTATTATTCTCAGGCTTGGTTTATGATCACTTCTTCCAACAGTGGAGCTGCACTTTGAATTAATTGCAGCTCATGTACTTTCAATATAGAAAAAGATAAAACAGATTACGCATTTTATCACTAGTTCTTGCGCAAATATGGGAAGAGCAAAGACTGCTTGTTTTAATTTCTTTCATGCAATTATATCTATACCTTTGACACTTCGTAGTCTGCCACTCATTACTGAGTTGTTGCAGATTATCTTGCATTTCACAGTTTTCCTTAGAAGAAAGTATCCTTCTTTTAGGATTAAGAAACTCATTTAAATTTCAAATTATCTTCTTGACAAAATATCTTCAGCTCTCTCTAATAGTACAACTTGCATAGTTCCCTATGGAACTGGCCAGATCCCCCTTCCATAAGAAAGACAAAAAGAAGTGCAGCGCTATCTAGGTCAAAGTCTTTTATGTCTCATTTCCTGTAATTCTCTCTTCTATTTTCTTTCTTCCCACGCCACACTGCTCGATATTTCAAGCATTCACCTGACAGGCAGGGAAGGTGATCCTATATCCTTTAGATCCTAAAGGATGCACTTTCTAGAGATTGCCTTCCCACTCCTGCCTGCACAGCACATTTTGTGACAGAAACTTCTTCAGCCATGGCCTTTCCTCAGGGCAGATACCTGTTGTTTCCTTCCAGGGCTACGGTTTCTTAAAAAGTGGGGGAGAAAATACATTTTTTGCCTTATCGTTCACAAGAGGTGACAGATATTTCCCTCACTGCTGATCACAGGAACAAGCCCTGCCATAAGCCATGATCCTAATGGTATCTTCTGTAGCTGGAAGCCCCAGGAGATGGTCACCACCACAGTCTATTATGAAACCTAAAGGACAAGCAATGCTTGGAAAAAAATCAACCAGAATGGCCAGGGATGAGTATTTCCTGCCTTACACAAATCACCTCGATAAAAACCTCATGTCCCAGTGCCAGATGGATAAAAGCCTGTGTTGGCCCAACTTTGCATGAGAGTCCCAAACCCTTAGCATTTTGGTCACAGAATCATAAGTGATAAACTAACAGGCACTGCAGAGGTAGTTGGCATAACCAAACCATATCCATTGCCATAGATAATGCAGTGGAGCAATGGCAGCTTGCAATTTCCTTGTCTTGCTGGTTTAATATGACTTATTTAACTTGTCTATATAAGCTAAACCAAACACACTGAATGCCCTCATGGAGTTTATGATACCTTACTGCTTTTGCTTTTGATAATCCTATTCTTGATTCAGCATATAGTAGCTAAGCAATCAATATTCTGTCTGGTTGGACGTTTTATTTATCTGCAGAGCTGCCACATGAATTTAGTTGGTTTCCTGGAGGTCAAACACTTTTCATCTTCTTCATGAGCCAAAGAAAATGAAAGATTTAAACTCTCTTTGAATTCCTTTGATTAAATGAGGGAAAATATCTCACTCTTTTCAAACTCAGAAGCAGATTTGTCTTCACTATAAATCTGCCTCATTTTGACGCATTGATCTCTGCATAATGGGCAACATCAAGTGTTCGGGCATAAACTAGAAGACAAGGGAAGCTATTGAACACTTATGAATAACACAGTTTTCATCAATTCATTCACATTATCTTTGGGTAAGATTGAAAAAATGCAACTCATGAAAACAATTAGAGTTTCATAATTAACTTGGAGCAGGGAGGCGCATCCTGGGCATTTCACCCCATGGAGACCCTATGGCCGATGGGAATGACAAGTGCCAGGGAAGAGCCCTTGTGGCTCCCAAGGCTGGGGATGAGCTGCCCATGGACACAGGCTTACAGCTTCCCAGGAGACTGCCTTCCTCCTCCTCATCCTCCCTGTGCCACCGCAGTGCCCGGCTTTATGCAGACCTCTAGCTCCAGCCTGGTACTCTACAGCCCGATGCGGTGATGGATGCTTGCAATTACAGCAGCTCTTCGTGTGCTCATTCTGCCACAAATCGAGCTGAAACATCTTTCACTGAGGAAGCAAAAAAAAAAAAAAAAAGAAAAAAAAAAGAAAAAAGCAGGACACAGAAAAAAAAGAATGAAAACGAATAACAAAAACTACATCTTGGATCTTTCTCATGTGCTCTCTCTTTTACTGATTTCTATGATATTATTATTTTTGCATTGCTATTGTTGCTGTTATCATTATGAGATTTAAGGGTCATTTTTTGTACATAAATGACCCAAGCTGCACCCACATAAAAGTTGCATCAATTTAAACAACAGCATGACTTATAAGCCAGTAGTTAAACCCATCAGTTAAATAGGGAAATCCCTATACAGCCATGCTTATATCAGTTTTGCTCCAGGTTATTTGACTTGATTTGGAACTAATTTAAGATTAATTATAATAATATGCTGCACTTTCAATGCACTGCGATTTGTATTCATTTAACTAAATTAATGTGAAAAGTGGAGTCAGGGTAAGCAAGGACAAGTTCTTCATGTGGACAGATCTTAAAGCCAATTCATGAAGTGATTTAGGCTTTGCTGTGCAGGAACACAGAAACGCCAAATCCAATTAGTTTAATCAGCTTATACATTATGCGAGATAGATCTGACTTCTTTCAGCACAATATGCAGGCACTATATGGACAAAACCATCTGTAAGTTTTCCAAGGGTGACTAGCTTCAAGGACTGAGGTCTCTGATTTCAAGTTCAAGTTCTTTAGGACCTCAAATGGTCCAGTTTGTTCTAAAAACTGGGCCTCTCAGCAGAAATCACAGAAGAAATCAAGGTCTTATCCCAAATACTGCAAGTCTCCTTTCTTCTCACCGGTATATCTTTCTTCATTTGCAACAGAACTAGACAAAACTCTACCTGGGAATCCTTACAGTACTTGAGTCATTACTAGCTACTCTTTGAAAACAGTCTTTCAGCTTTTAATACAGCTACTTTATGCCAAATTTATTTAGCTTGTTTAGCTTTAGCTTTCCTTTTCTTGTTACAAGCATGTCACAGAAACAGAGTCAAAAATCCTATTAAGAAAAAGATAGATCAGCGCGTCCTACAATTCCATCTAAGAAATGAATTAGATTGGCTTGAAATTGCTTGTTATCACAGATCTGTCTCAACTGTTCAGCAATTTATTTCCCTTTAAGTATTTGTATACTGTTTAATAATGACTTCGATTGTTTCAGGTAGCATGAGGTGGCACTGATCAGGAAGAAAGAAGGAATACGTGAGAAAAGTAGAAGAATTTTCAGCAGATCCGAGAGCTGAAAGGTGAGGAAAAACAGTAGATATCCATTCTTGTTTCCTTCATTCAGATGCCAGAAATGCTTTTATGCATATTTACCATATTTTTACAGAGAAACAACATACTTTTCTTAACCTTTGGAACTAATAGACAAGTCACTGCCTGCACATCCCTTGAAATGCGGCGTTACTGCCCTGCACCTTTGGTCTCATTAAGGTCCTCTACTTGTTAGAGCCTTCTCATGCTTCATTGGCTTCTTTAAATATTTACGCAAGGCAGCAGTAATTTTGGCAGTGGTTAACGCACAGATCCATATTTACAGCATCTGTCACAGCATTTGTTTTTGTTCTTGTGATGCAGGGGCTGACTGAACTCCCGTACTGCCTCCCTCGTTTGGGCTAATGAAGAGCCAACTGTTTCATGACTATTCTCATAACCAGCTTTCATAAAGAATTGCGCATCAGAAAATAAGGGTACTGAATCTTTATTTGGCTTCCCCTTGGTGGGAAAGTGCAACCAGTTCTCGGGTTTTATGACTCCGTTGCAACACTAAGCCAAACTACTGTCTGTGCAAACATTTTCTGCTTCGTGTACCTAGTGATTGAGTGAAGTATTACTGGAGCATGAAGGCTGCAGATATGAAATTCATTTGTCCCCACTGCAGAAGTAGAAGCTTTGTCTCCTAAGGTCAGGACAAAAGCGTCCAAAATGGGTGTCACAATCTGATATTGAACAGCAAGAAGGGCTGTTGCGTCTAGCAGGGACTCCTATAGCCCTGAAAAATCAATCCCTAGACCATCTGGGATCAGCATCACTTTTCAGGACTTTCTTTCCACCCTTAGAAACTGGAAAGAATGAGTTTGAATTCTAAACAGCTGCTGGGTAATAACTGTTTGCTACTGACCCTCTGACCCAGGGGCAATGCATAAAGGAAAATCAGAGTATTTCCTCCTGTCAAGTCACAAGCTAAAAAGAGACCATCATCTGCCTCAGTCCAATTTGGCCACAAAAATCCTTGTGAGGCTTTCACAGCAGCTACCAATCTGCATATGATTTGGCTCTGGAGATCTTGAATAGCTTCCTGGGTTCCTGGCCACCTGATGTTGTGGGATGCGGATAGGATGACTGGCTCGCAGTCAAGGAGGAGGAGAAGCTCACAGTCACTGAAGTAACTTGTGGGTGGTGACGAATCTTGTCTGAGTGAGCAGAACAAGGTGCCCTTCATATTAGTAACTTGAACGATGCTGTGACACTGTTGTTTTACTTAAGAGACGATCCTTTACCATGTTGAAATAGAGAGGGTTCCACAGAACTCTTAGGAAACAGTCCCTGGTCAGCTGACGCACAGCTCCATGAATCATCACGAGTTTAACCAGTCATCAAGACTTTTTGTTTTTAAAGTAGTTCCTGATGTCATATATTACAAATTTCTTGGCACTCTTTACTAGACTTTCATCAAAGCAAAATGCTGATGCAATTAGGAAAGGATATCAGTTTTTGCAGCGATTCACATTATCCCTCAAAGCTTCATTAGCCTCAAAAGCTAAGGCAGCGGAGCAAAAATTTAGGGAAGTGCTCTGATATCTTCTGCAGTTCAGCCCATCTGCACTGCTGCAAGCTCCCATATTAGCTTCCTTTCATGGCTGGAAAAGGAAAATTTGTCATCAAACTCCACAGCACATATAGAGAGCATCAGAGGGACAGGACAACTGTGTCCTGGCTCTATCCCATCAGAGGACCTACTTATGTACTCAGCACGGGACCATGCTAGGTAGGATTGGGCACATTTTTAGGTCAAGCAGCCAAATAAATAAATAAAAATAAAACTTCCTGTCCTGAAAACACTCTGGAAACATGCTTTACACTCATTTCACTGCATTTGCCATGAAATAGTTGATTCCTGGTTTTAATTCATTTTTTTTTCCTTCTGGCTGAATAACTTTCTATCATGTTGATCAATGTTGTCATCTACTTCCCCACAGTTTTGAATGCAAACTTTGCCCTTGACTGCACAATAAAATGAAAAACTTCAGGTCATAGCTTTTAGAACACTTGATATTGGTCGCAGGGGTATTTTGTTTTTTCTTTTTCTTTTATGGAAAGAAAAATACAATCTTATCTTTTCTGTTGAGGAAAAAGAAAAATATTATCACAGGCTACAAGTGCATGTCAAACAGACTGGACATGAATAATTCTAAACCTATTGACCAGCTTGCAATGCTCAACAAAAACATTAACTCATCTCCAAACTAACTGAGTGGTTAATGTAAAGTGCATCATAAGATTTCCAAATACTGCCCCTGCATAGATTTACTGGTGGGGCCATGGCCAGGTGTGGAACAAGAACTTTCCCTTCCAGCCTCCACAGCAGGGCTGCAGCTAGCCTAAATAAAAAGCAAGCAAGCCATTCTCCAGTGCCATCCCCCAGTATTGTGAACACAGCTAGATGGAGAGACAGGGTCTACTCTTTTGAGAAGGTGCTAGCTCATCTCCTGGAGTCCTGATTTACAGGAGCTCACCAAACTTCTTATCCTTTCCTGGGATAGAAAGTCCTCCTACTTATTCTTTCACACCGTTTCCTTTCAACTTTTAACATAAGGCTGGGATTTAAGTTTTCTTGCAGTTTTCCAAGAAAGTGGTTACTCCCGCAAACTAAAAGCTAGGCTTGTTTTCCAGGCACTGTCATGACTGATAAGAGTATTATCATTATAACTTCATTTCCCCTTCCATTTACGCCCTGCCTGGTTGTACAATACTCAGTACCGGGCAGTTTACATCTAGGCACCGGGAGGCTGAGCCTCTCCTGCTGTCAGCCAGGGAGTGACAGGAACACAAGCAGCTCCAGGAGGAGACAGTTTTGCCCATTATCATACTGACAGCCCCCCACCCATCGCCGACCGTGCCATATGGGCCTCGTCACAGGCATCCATCATTTCTGGTCAACCACAATTTTACCCTGTCAAAGCCAAGAAGACGTTTTGCAGGAGGCAGAGCACACCGTGCATTGCAAGGATGCGATCATGATATAAATCCTTCCCTATCTGCCTTTTCAGCTGTATCGTCGTGACAGATGGCAGACGGCAACGCAGCTCTAGCATCTCCCATTTAACTGCTGAACAACTTGCCCTTCTGGTTGCACAAACTCTGTCATCATACAGTCCCTCTGCGGCTGCTGCTGTGAAATCATGGAATATTAAGAGACTATCACTTCTCTGAATCTCTACAAAATTGATAGCCATTATATTTCTGGATAAGGCCTCTTGAAAGAATAAAAGTGATAAGTACCATGGAAGCACTGCAGCAGCATAATAAAATTAGGAGAATCTGGTTGCCACTCCAAAGTGGTTAATTGCTTTAATACCTGAGCCAATAATAGGCTGAATATGCAAAGGCTTATAAGAAATAAATATATTAAATGTATCTCTTAAAGATTAAATTCATGCTAGGGTCTTGTCTGAGAGACACTTCCTACTGAAAAAATGCAAAAACATCCACTAAAAGTGGAGAGTCTTATGGATGCAAAAGGTCAAATAGAAAAGGAGACTCCTGGTCTAACAAGAGTTCTAAGAAAATAAAATTTCATTATATTAAGAAACTCATCCAGACTATCTTGTAGGTAAAAAGGAAACAAAATACATTTCAAGGTGAAAAACTGAGCCTGCCTTCGGAGAGGAAACTGGCTGTAAGATCCCAAAGAGGGATGGGTATGCTCTAGTTAATAGGTGCTCTCTGAAGGTGATCTCTACAACAAATGCAACCTGAGGGTTAATATGGGTACAAAGAAGAGATCTCTGAGAGCTTGTTGTCAGAAAAAGGTTAGATGATAAGGGATAAGGAGCTCTCTAGTTTAACAGTCAGTAAATTAAGACAGTTTCTCTCCTTTCTTCAAGTTTGTTACATTTATTGTACTTTATGTAATCTATTTGGCCATTATGAATGAATTTCGTATTTTAATTTGATTTT
>JAVCKT010036102.1:0-135280 GCA_032273925.1 Rhynchotus rufescens | reverse complement strand
CGCGGGGAGCAGCCGAGGGCGGCGGGACGGGCACCGGCGGGACGGGCACCGTGGGCTCGGTGCCTCCGAGCGGCGCTGCCTGTGCCGACCCCTGCCTGGCCGCTCCCGCTGTCCCTGCTCTGTGACCCGTTCCTGTCTGCAGCCCCGCGGCTGGCAGACGGGCAGCGACGGAGGGAGGAGCGTTGGGAAATGAGCAACAACCCAGACCTGGGCTTTCTGTGTTTTGAGAACTTGCCTTCGCGTTTTCCAGAAACAGGAAGCTGCAGGTCAAGTAAGTGCAGAGAGCTCTGTGTCCCTAGGTATTCCTAGCAGAGAAGAGAGCAGGAGCTTTCCTCTCTGCTCGTCCCCAGGGAGGACTGGAGCAGCTTGCTGCTGGAACGAGTTGTATCTTTCCGGAAGAAAAAGAAATGCAAGTTGTGACTGGTCACATTTACCTCTGGTTTTATGTATGATCCTGCAGGGAAGAGTTTGTAAGCGCTCGCATGTGTACGCTCTCTAAGCCTGCATCTACCTCTGTGCTCCCTATGCTGAACTTTGTCTTCTGGCCACTCTTGTGCCGTTAGACATGATGTGTTTCGGGGATCACACAGAAGCGGGTGTGAGCTGGCTTTGCTGTTAGGATGAGCACTCCCCCGGGACGCTTCAGCCTTGCTCCTCTCCTGGTAGCTGTGCAAACCCATCCGCAGTTTTCTTAGCAGGTGACTTGGCCTTCATGTTGTGCTCTTTGATATGGTGATGGCAGAACATGGAAATACAAGGTAGCTTCGGCTGAGAGATATACTTTGGGGCTGCAGAAAGAGAGGCCTCATACCTAGTCTGAGGAGTTGTAATCTGCTGCCTCTTCCAAAAACAAAAGCTGATACTTATTTTTCTCTTCTGTTTTGTTTTTCTCCCCTTAGGAGATGCTGTACTGAGGAAGAAGACAGCTCTTTGCTCCTTTTTTTTTGTTTGTTTTTCCTTTTTGTTTCTCCTTGCCTGAATTAGAAGCTCCAGGAATGTGCTAATTGGCGGCGGCCTCTTCAGAAAGGTAAGAGGTGGTTGTTATCTGCTTCCCTACGTGTTTTGCCTGTTCAGCTCCTTTTGGGAAAGGGTGATGTTAGAAGGAGCTTGTCTGCATAGAGTGTAGACAAGTCTGCTGGTTAATGTGGGTTGCTCTCGCGTTGCCTTCAACCCTCTCATGCACATCAAAGGTTCGTGTGCTTCCCATGCCGTTCCTGTGGTGGGGGGGACAGTCAGCTGGGAAAGCTGCAAGGTGAGAAGCACTCTCGTGTCTCTGGGGAAAAATAAATAATGTGGCTGTTGCGCTGCAAACTGATAAACTCAATCTCTGTCCAAATATCATCTCTGATGAAAATAGTCAGTTAATTCTGGAGAAGCCAAGTTGGAGCGTGATGTCGGATATGGTAGATGTTTTTTCTTTCTTTACCTAAATGTCTCCTGTGTGGGGGCTTTGTGGTCTCATGGTTGATTGTAGCACTGGTGAGGAGGAGGGGAAGCAGCTGGAACTCCAGCCCCCAAGTTGTGGCACATTTTGTGCAGGGTCAGAGACGACTGGCAATTCTTCACCGCTCCAGACCTTTCAGTTGTGGGCAGAAGTGCCAAGATGTCATGGGTGAGAGTTGAGGTGCAGCGTCGCCTTTTAGCACTTGTAAGCAATTAAATTTTGTAGTTGTGTCAGATGTGGTCTGCGTGCAATCCACATCCATCTTGCCACTTCAAGACACACCATTTGTCGCAGGATCTGTGCAGCGCAACCGTAGGCGCTGTGGTCCTGAGAGCACCGGGAGCTGCTTGGATAGGGGCATATATGTATCTTAATGTTAAAAAGCCCAGTTGTGTTAGTGTCGCTCAGGGGCTGGGTGCAGTGCTTGGATCTCCTTTCCCCGTTGGCGAGAGGCCGGCGCTTCCCGCAGCAGCGGCGCTGCCGTCTGTGGAGGGCTGCTGTGCTTGGTGGCACCAGCCCTGCGGAACGACCACGCTCCGCTGGAACGACCACGCTCCGCTGGAACGACCATGCTCCACCTGGGCAGCTGCCCTGCCGATGGAGGCCCATGTGGTCGATGGATGTGCCCTGTGATGAGGACACTAATGTGGTTGAGCTCTCCTTGCCCAACTTGGTGCAGAGGTTGTTTCTGATGGTCTTGTCCCTGAAGGAGCAGCCATCCCTGTGCCGAGACGGAGCAGGAGGGCAGTTTGCTCGTGATCAGGGCATGCAGAAGGATGGTTTTGCTCCCGTTCTGAAAGACTTGTGTTTTCTCATTATTTTTCCCCTTTCTATCGTGTTCATGTCAATCCCAACCATCTCCAAAGGAAAGGTGGTAGTGCTGCCAGCTCACGTTTCAGGTGGGTGACACTGTGGTATGTTAAGCAGTGTGTCTGTAATAACTTATCTGTCAGTGGGAGGCTTACCCTGTTTGTTTGTATTTCCCCTTTCATATATAAATCAAGTTCATAGCTTTGAGGCTTTGAAGAACACTTCAACACGGTGTTTGTTTCATGTTTTGTTTTTTCTTCTTCTTCTTTTTTTTTTTTTTTCCAAAATCCTTTGATATGATTTTGGGCTAGAATTTCTCATTCAGTAAGTAATCGTATGCAGTAAAACGTAAATTCAGTGAATGTAAGGTGCCTGTCCAAGCTATATTGCACTTAACAAGAGCCTGCCAAGCTCTCGGTTGGTAAAGCCGTACCGTTCCCTCTGTTCGATAAGGACTTTACCACTGCTTAAGGCTCTTCCATGCTTAATCACGTTAACCGTGGGCCTGTGCTCTGCTGTTTCTCATGAAGCATTTGATATTTTTCAGATTGTCATTTCAGGACGGTTACGATGTAGGGTTTTGGTTGTGTTTTGCTCTGGGAAGGACTTAACTCCCCCCAGGCTGCCTGCGGAAGGGGAGCTGCCCCTCTCCAGTGTTTCTAAGGTCACCTGTGTGTTCAGAAGCCGCTCATGGATGCGGCTCGTGGCCCGGGAAGCCCCGGGAGCTGCGGCCCCTGCCCCGCCGCGGCGTGATGCAGACCAGGTCACCTCGTGGTGCCTGTACACCGCGCACGGCAATGTCTGCACGGGCCGAGCTTAGAGCTTCTGCTTCGTAAACCAAGCAAGCTTTTTTAAAATGATTTTTTTTTCTTTCTACATTGTGTGTATTTTTCCCCTCTTAATCTTCTTAAACTTCTTGTGCCACCACTACAAAATTTCTCGTTATTTTGGTAGCTTTCTGCCAGTTTATAACAGCTTTCTACCAGTCAATTGCTTGGATTACTCTCGATTAACATTTATTGCAATGTGGGGCCCAATGATCTCTGTCCCTTCTGTGGACCGCCTTGCTGAAGAAAGAATGTTTCTATTTCTGAAGAAGAGAACAGGGGGGAAAGGAGAGTGGGGTTTTTGCTTTTCACTTCCCAAACGTCTTTGAATATTTGTAATATTCATAAAACCATTTGAAGAGGCATGCAAATTTGATACATGGAGGGAGTTGCTGTTTGCCAGCAATATGAGCAGCTATGATATTTTTTCAGGCTGCGGGTGCCTGGCTGAAGAATGGCAGCATAAGTTTTTTGCTGGTAAAAATCTAAATCCTGGCGGAAATATGCAACTATAAAATCTGTAGGGAAATACTGTAGCAGAAGCTGTTTTTATTCATGTGCAGCACGAGGAGTTTGGCTTGGGAGAGAGTTCTTCCCTCTCGTAGAAAGCAAAGCTTTTTAATGGAATTGCTGTCTGTGCTTCATTTAAAGGTGTATTTTATTCTGGAGACACGAATGAGAAGTATGCAGCACCGATAGTGTTTTCTCTCTCCTTCCTAGCAACCCGGCTGATTTCCTTGGCTCTTTCTTCCTTGCATGCTGTTTGATTCCACGCTGGTGATCCCAGTTGCGGCGAGAGGTAGATGACGCCCGTGTGCGTATTCCCGCGGGGAAGTGGGGTGCGCTTTGGAGCAGGGTGCCCTCCTTGCTGCCCGCTCTGTGCGGGACTTTGCAGTGCGGTGGCCGGCACGGGCTGCTGTGGGCTTGGAGCGGCGGCGGCGCCGGGAAGGCAGCGCCAGGGCGCGGGGAGACGGATCCGCCGTGCCGCCCTAATGGCATCCTCAAATGGAGCGCTCGCTCCCGTTAACCAGAGGTTAATTAATCAGGCTGCGGAGATAAAATGATAAGCGGCCTTTAATGGAGTGAAGCAGCTTTATTAGCAGCAAGCGAAATATTTGGTCTGTGGCACGTGTGGTTTTGGCGGCGGCGGCTTGCGCGGGCTCCGGGGAGCTCCGGCCTCCCTCGCTGCCGCTGCTGCGCCGTGCGGCTGGGGCCGAGCTGGGAGCAGCGATGGCACTGCACAGCACCAGGGGACAGCAAGGTCCTCGCAGGTGTTTGGTGCGCCGGCCACTAGCGCTCGCCAGCGCTGCCGCTTCAGGAGCTGGTGTCCTCCTTTGGGGACCGAGCGAACGAAACGCTGCTGGATGTGGATGTGGATGTGGATGTGCCAGAGCGAGGCTGCTTGGGAGGCAGCAGCGTGGTGCTAACTAACCTGGGTACTGCTGGCAGAGCCCCAGCCTGCTCAGAAGATGGTCATGTTACCTCCTGGTTTGCAGCCTACGTGTGGAGAGGCACAAGGCAGGTACCTGGGTGTTTATTTGGGCAGAGGGTTGAGCCAAAGTGTCTGTAGCTGTCAAACCAAGTACCAGACACGCTCTGCCCTTGTTCACCTGATCTGCTGCCATCAGCAGGGCGTCCGTGCCCTTTGGTGCTCCCCGGAATGTGTCTCATGAGTAGCTGAAACCGTCGGAGAACTTGCTATGATGTGCGTAATAATGCAGAGTTGTAATAGGAAAATACCTAAAATGTTATAAATTAAGTGAAGAACAAATAGAGTGCACACTTATAAAGAGGGAAGCTGCCTTCGTGAAATTAAAAAATGAATTACTCTGGGCTAAATTAAATTACTTTTAACTTCCTTATTTTGTCTGGAAATTACCTTCTTTTATGACCCTGTGTGAAGATCCTTTCTAGAGTACAACTGGGATGAGTAATTGGCTTGTAAAAGTCCCCTCGCGGGCAAACCCCTTGCAAGCTTGTGGCCTGGTCAGGCTGACAGCCTTGTGTGTCCTGGGGAGACACAGTAGGTGCCGCAGGTCAGTAACGTGCCGCAGTGCCGCAGGTCAGTAACGTGTCACTGAATATCTTCCAGTTGTTTCTGCACTTACTTTAGCTTGAGCTAGTGTGACACCTTCCTGAACGGGCTTCCATACAAGTAAGGCTCTGTATCTAGGGCTTCAGGTATAAATTGAGTAAATTGAAAACTAACGCAAGTGCTATTGGAGGTGCACTATCTGTCTTCATGTCTATCCTCTTGTCAACAAACGCAAAAGAAGCGTTTCTGATGACATCCCTTTTGTGATAGATGCTTTCTGATGCCTTAACATCAGTTACTGTCACTGTCTCCACAGACTAAGGGTCAGACTTTTTTTCTCATTTGACAAAAAGCGCCTCAGGTGAAAAGAAAAAAAATGTATTTAAGAAGGCATTTGCAGAGGGAAAGGGACCGATCCATGAGGTTTCCTAACGGAGAGATTTGCCTTCAATCTGGTGACTTCCCTTGGGAGAGGTTTAGTATGTTCAGCTCCCTTATTCCTAATACAGGTGAATCCTTATGGGAAGTATTGGTGATAAGGAGGTTTAAGGGAGAAAGACATTTTGTCCAAGGACAACTTGACCTGTGATGAGAGCACCACAAGCATCAATCATTCCTCTGCCTTTTTCTTAAGGCATCCATAGGTGCAGGGGACACTTTTGTGGGCGCTCCTTCTTTTGGAAGAGATAGGAAATTTCTTTTAGATCCTGTTATGACAGGACGTGGTTCTATGAGAGCAAATCACTCATTAAAAGCCTGTTCTCAGCCAGGAATTGAGGAAGGGTGGCGTTTATTCCAGAGGACCACCGTTTATCACAAACTCACCGCAGGCTGCAGGAAGTCTAGCGTTTGCGTCCCGAAAGCGTTTGGCAGATGTCAGTGTGAAATGAAAGGGCCTGTTGGGCTGCTAACAAACGTCAGCGCTACATTTCTACCTGAGCACATGGATGCACGGAAAGGCCACGTTATTTCCCTGCAGCCGCCTGGCAAGTGAGTGGCGCAGCTGGAAACGGAGCTGGGCTCTCCTGGTGTCTGTGCCCTGCTCTAGCTGCCACCCGGCGCCTGCTTGTGGCTCCCCGTTGAGCCGGGTGAGCTCCACTCCCGCAAACCGGAGCGCCGGGAGCGAGGGACGGAGGAGGGCACGGAGCAGTGCCGGGGCTGCATCCCGCGCTGCTCCCAGATCCGCCCTGTGCGCGGTGCTTTGTGTCCTTGAGCACACATTTCTCCAAGGGAACAGACCCTTCTGCTTCTAGACGTGAACTGAAGGCTGCCAATACGTTTTACTTGCAAGAAGCAGCTTAAATCTTTTGTTTCCTTTCAAACCTTTTTGTAGAAGTAGTAGTAGGATTTGGTACATGGGTACAACTGTGTTTTTGTGTTTTAAGTTGTTTCATGGGAATTCAAGCGTGCTTGATAAAACTGGATAGGTCTAACGTATGTGCTGTGTGGAGGAGGAGAGGGAGGTTTCAAAGTACTGTCACAGAAAATAAAGATTATGTACGCAGAAACGTAACGTAAAACACAGCAATGTGTTTTCCCATGTGTGTACTGGAAGAGAATAATAAAAACCTCCAACTATTTAAAGGATGCTGCAGTATAATCTGTGAAGCTGGATGTTTTTATGTATACAATTTGAAAGTATTGAAACCTGATTTAAAGATAACCTTTCTAAGTAGCATTAGAGGGAGCTGAAGGGAGTGCAGTGGAGTGAAGCAGACATTGCTGCTTACAAGACCTGTATTATTCCTGTGAATTATTTCTCCCCATATGGCCTTCCCATTTCTTAAACAGCTTTAATAATTAATTGACTACAGTTACCCTGTGTATTTGCAGCCTTTTATTTGGATTCTGTAGCGATGCATTCGAAGTCATTTGTATTCCAAGCACTGCTCACCTCTTTCTTTCTTTCCCTCTGCCCCTCTCCCCCTTTTTTCTCCACTTAAGCCTAATGCACTTAGGTTTCGCTATTGATACTGAGGCTTCCGTAATCCAGAGGACATGCACCAGAAATGAAGCTTTAAAATCCCTTCTCCTGCGTAGGCTTTGGTTGAACGTGGCCCTTGGTGCCCAGTGCTGCAGATGCCCAAAAGGGCATGTGAACAGCTCTGGTTCTGTTGGGAAAACGTATCAAATGAAAAGGCCACTCAAAGGCCTTCCCCCCGTGCTGCAGGCGTGCAGGTTTCCAGCCCCTTGGTGCAGGAAATGCATGGATTTCCTTGGTGCAGGAAATGCATGGTGCACGGATTCCCTGCCCGCGAGGGAATCCGTGAGGAGCTGCTGCTGTCGGGAGCGCCCGCGAGGCCGGCGGCACCTCGGGACCCCCCGGGCCGCCCTTCAGCTCTCCCCTTGGACAGCACCAGGGAATTAGCTGCACCGTTCGAGTGCTCCTCCCAAAGGGAAACACCTCGCAAAGGTTTCCCCGGCTTTGCACATGTGATTCTGTGATGCCTTTCCTAAATGTGGAAGCAGAGCGTGCCCGTGGAGAGCGCTGATATCCCCAAAGCAGGCTTAAACGCACGCTTGCAAGTAACGCGAATTCCTAACTCATATAAGCATAACTGTACACCCACACAGCTGACAAGACTAGACTTATTTTCACTGTCTTATTATCAAAATTGCAATTTATTTAACATAAATTACGTGACTTAGAGGAATTCTGGAAGCCTGGTTCTCGACTGGTTTTGACTCTCCTGTGTGTGCAGGAGAGCTGCTGCCCTCCGAGCGAGCTGAGCTGAGCTGCAGCCCTCCCCAAAGGGGCACGTGCAGGTGTGCGCCTACTTACCGAGCAGTTACAGGTGTGTGCAAAATAGGTGCATTTTCCAAAAAGGGCTGGAAGTTGGAACACCGCGGAAATCTGAGGGGTTTTTTGGAGAGGTAATTGAGGAATGCTCGCTTCCACCCCAGCCCTTTCAGTGCGGGACCCTCCTGGGTGCCCGTGCCGCGTGCTCGCCCGCCGCATCCCGTGCGGTGCTGCTGGGGCGGCGGGCTGCTCCCGCGCATCCCGCCGATCCCGGCGGCTCCCAGGCCGTGCCGGGAGGTGCCGGGGGAACGCGGAAGCTGGCGCCGCTCGGGTACATACTTGCGGAGCGCCAATTGGCAGCGCCGGCGGCGAGCGGGGCGCCGCGCAGGGACGCCGTGTCCCGCGCCGGGTCCCGCGCCTGACGTAAGCGCTGCCCTCGGATGTTTGCACAGGCAGTTAGCTCCTGGCTTTGCACTGCTGTGCCTTGCGAATGGAGCCTCGCTGCAGAGCTCGGGCTGTCTGTTCTAGGGGTTTCATAGTGAGAGCAAATGGGCTGGCGAGGGTTTAGATCAGAAAAATGGGGATTCAGCCGTGTTGCAGGGAGCAGATCCTCCTTTAAATTCAGTATGCAAAAAGACTCACCGTTTTTATACCTTACAGTTGGTGTGAGCTGCTGCTTTACAAAAAGCTTTATCTGGAACAGAACTCCCTGCCTGCTCTTACTTGTTACATTCGAGCAGTGCACATCCTTGAGGGAGCAATATTTGCCTGTATTTTTAGTGGTCGACGTGCTTACCAGCACAGTAGCTCTGGGTGTGCACGCGGCGGGGTTGCTGGTACCGAGAGGACGTGCTGGCCTCGTGCAGTGTTTCAGACCCCCTCGCGGATGCCCAGAGATGCCTCCTTGTTTGTCTGCCTCTTGCTCGCTCGCGCTTTGTTGTTGTGCAGGCGGGTTGCACCTGAGGAAGGTAAGTCATGACTCTACAAGTCGTGCTGGGTAAGGGGGCTGTTAGTGTAACTGCTTGGTAGCAGCGGTCTTAAAGGCAGGTCTCCGTCCTCTAGAATCTATTTACAAGTCCCTGACGTAGCACAACCATTAAATGGAGTAAAATGTTAATAGATTTCTTCTTATTGCACTTTCAAGCCCCATTTTCTGCCAAAGTAAGACAACGATAGCTGCAAAATCAGGGGCTATGGAAGTTTGATCTTCACCAAACTGCTTTATGGCCCTGCTTGGCCAAAGCTTAGGTGCTTCCCCCAAAGATGTGGTGAGGAATGGCTTAAATTATGTAGAGAATATTTTACAGATTGTTATTCAGGCTAAGAGAGGTAGAGAAAACAGAACTGATTGAATCCAAATCCTTTATAACATTCACATACCAAAACCTCACCAGCGGAGGAGCAGAGCTGGACTGAGAAAGAAGCAGGTGTTGTGTATTGCAAAGCACATGAGTAGTTTTAGTGCTGGTAGCTGAAAGGAAGGCTGGCTGCATCTTGCACTTTTTACATGGGAGTTAACCTGGGACTGGCATTTTCAGTGCGAAGGCAGCAGCAGCTCCCTGGAAACTCTGGAATTGCTTCCAAAGAATATGAGTCAAGTGCTTCTGCAGCCAAATATCCTTCTGGGCTTTTGTTTGGTTTCCCCCCTCCTTTTCCTAAGAACCTCTCTTCCTTCCTCTCTCCGAGATAGAGACCTGGTGGTACTTTCTTCGTATAGAAATGCAGGAAATGTCAAGCAGTTCACCTGCGGTTGCTCTTTCCTTGGTCACTTGGGGGTTGTTACACCAGGTTTTACTTCCCCAGCTCCTCCTGACATGCTCTCAAGGCCGGGAATCAGAGCTTGGACCCAAGCTCCACCAGGAGTCCGTCCAGCTTAGGTGTGTGGAGCTGTGCAGGTGGGGTTATAAAATGCTTTTGGAAATGCCTAACTTCATATACATGCACATAAATGCCCTTCCTGGGGACAGAACGAGGCTAGTTGCAAGAATGGAAACCAGAAGAATGTTGCAATTATTGATGGTTTTCAGGAGCATCTCAAAGTTTCCCTCAAATTCCTTCAAAGTCCCCTGTGGCTGTAGGAAATGAAATGGGATGTTTACGAAAACATTACCTTCTTGCCAGATGAAAAGAGACAGGAGCAGTTGTAATGCTTCCCTCCACTCTCAGTCGTCTTTTGGGAGCTCTGCTTGTTCCTCAAAGAAATGCTAGGAAAAAAGTCAGAAAGAGTTTACTTTTTTTTTTTTGTTTTTTCCCTGTAGGAAAAGCATTGGTTTCATGATCTTCTGCTTCAGAAAAATAAACCAACTCTTTAGTGTATAAATGTATATGTACAGGGATTTATGCTTAATGGACAGGAGAAGATGTATAAATGTAGATAGTATCTCTTATTAGATCAACTGGTGTAGCTGGGAAAAAGATAAGCTTTCATGGATGTGAAAGCTTCTGCAGATTTACATTCAATGTCATTTGGCAGAGCAAGAAAGTGTCTTTTACCTCATTCACTGACAGCCAACCTGCCACTGTTAGGTTTCTTATTCCAAGTTCAGTAGTTTTTGTTTTTTAATATGAATTTGGCAATGTATAAAAAGTCCAGACAGCTTCTAACCTGAGAAGGCTCTAACTTGGGAAAAGCTTGAGCTTATTTTAAAAGCTTGATTTTACATAAATATTGAGTGAGATAGGGTCCTAGTGGGAAATACTGCGTTTCTACGTGCTTTTAGCTTGGTGTGTGATTTAGGCATGATTACTTGCAAGGTTTTTGAGAATGTCAACTTAGTGATCTTAGTTCAGTTTATTTCTGCAGCCTTCCTGATATTCTTTCTGAAGAATTGCCTGCCCTTGTTACAGGCTTTTCTTATAGTCCCCTTACTACTCCCAAGTAAGGTTTAGTAAACACTTATTACCGGAGGTGGTAATATAAATGATATACATGGATGCGGATCAACTGAAACTTGGTGTTTGTTTATGGTGGCTAAAAATTAGGTCTGTGGTTTTTACATTTGCATCTTCCTTTAGAGAATTTCACAGACTTAAAGTAGAGAGTATCTTTGTTTTTCATCATGATGACCGCACGCATTCAGTGCCATTTGATGTTATATTACTTTGTATGCTGAGGCAAATGGCAGTGGCAAAACTTTTATCTTGCAGACTCCCACTGCTCTGCTTTGTGCATCACGGGTTTTGCAAATCTGCACTCTTGCTTTCCTTGTCACCTGCTTTGTGAGCAAGCAGTGAAGCCAAGAGAGTTTAGTAGCTGACAAAACATGAAGCAGGTAATTCTAGGTGTCTTTTCTTGCCCTAGTGTTCACCTAACAGATGGATGTGATGGCTGTAAAGAGTGTCTGGGGCAAGACCCTGTGTATCTTCTGCTCTCTTACTGTCAGCTGCACCAAGGGACTTGGTTCCTGTAACTGGCAGCCTTCTGGTCGGAGATGATCGCTTGGCTCCTCTTCTAGGTATTCATAGAAAGTTCTGACTAGACTGAGCCATCATGACTCTACATTCCCTTAAGCCGTCGGAGTTGGCTGAATTAGTGGTTTTTGGAGCTGTGCATGATTGGTGAGGTTCTGCCCGGCGATTTTGCAATATGTAGTTATAATGAGTAACAGTTTAAAATATATATTTTTAAAAAGTGCATTTTTTTCTATTTTTCCTATGGAGAGAAATTTTTTAAAGCACGTTAACCTCTGTGTGCGGCTTCAGGTATGGTGAATTTTGAACCTGGGTAAACTCCTGGGCTCTGTTTTCCTCCCACCCCCACATCCCGAGAAAGAAGTAACCGAGTATCTGAAGAATGCGAGTTATGCAGATGTTCAAAAGGCCAAATAAAACAAATAGATGGGCCGCAGCTGCTGGAATAGCACAAAGCAGAGAGCATTTGCTGCCGTGATGGGAATGCTGTATTGCAGCATGCCACTAGCTTCTGCCTGCTTGAAGAAAATAACATGATGAGTTAGTTTAACCAACTTTTGTCCCATTGGGGTTGCAAATGCACTCTCGTAATTGTTGAGATTTCAAAAAAAAAAAGTTCTCCTTTTAACGAGGAACCAGAATAAGAAGTGGTAGTGTCCTTTTGTAGCCAGGCAAGGGGAGCGCTACAAAAGCACAAGGAGGTTTTATTCCAAATCTTTCAGTGGTAAATGACAAACTTGCATGGAGGTATCTTAAAGAAAACGCCACCAGTAGGAGATTTTAATATGTTGAGGATGCCTTGAAATATCTTGAAATAAAGATAGGGGACCAGATATCCCGCAGAGGACTGAGGATCAGCTTTCAAAGATTTGGGGGCAGGGAGGAAGCGAAGAGGTTCGTTGCCTAATGCACTTTATCTCCAGATGCCGTTCAGTTTGGAAAAGAAGGTTAATAAGTGATACCAGATGCCATTAGGCCAAACTACTCCTCAGGTCTAAGTCATTGACGTGCAGATGAGTGGGCTTGGTCTGCAGTTGGGGCGCTATTTTAGGGCATTCCTAGGGCTCGCAATGGAGCACCACGCAGAGATGGCCAACTAAGCTCTCCTGGTCTCATAAGGCATTGCAGAGATGTTAGTTTTGTCCTGGGATTAGTGGGCATGTCACCGTGGTGTAGCAATGTAGCTGAGCTCTGCAGGAGAAGAACTGGCCTGGCCCCTTCCAGCTTTTGGTGTTGCTCCTCCAGTCTTGATTGCACAGAGTAAACACATATTTGCCTCATGAGGTCTGTGTGCATCTCATGAACTTGGGCTGCATACTTGTTATTAATGTGTTTTTAAGTGCAGTACGTAGGACGGCAAACAAGATGTGAAGTCTGGCATTTGGTGATCTAGGAATTACCTCCCTGAAACACTGGTTTCAGCGGTGGAGCTGCACTGAACTTGTCACCCATCCCTGCGGGACACTCAGAACTTTTAACTGCCCTCATTTTCCAAAATCCAGTCTGATGCTGGTGTGTTGAGCTGCCCCTCAACGAGAGCACCGGAATGGGGAACAGGGACTGCAGGAACTGAACGAGCACCGTGAAATGTTCCGTGTGTCTGGGATACTTGTACACACGGGCACTTGCACCAGTGGAGTTGTTCACAGAAGGTGGTTTAGTGTGGTTTTATGAACAAACGCACTGCAGGGTGCTTATTCCAACAGGCTGCTAGTACCTGCTTGCAGATACAAAAACCCTCTCGCTGGAGTACAATTAATATTTGAAAAGAAACTAGTAATGAGACATAAAAGAACACTTCTGCCCACTTAAAATGCTGTTGAGTCATTAAGGCTTTTCCCTTGCTTATTGGAAAGGCAAACTTGCTATGAAGCCCGTATATTTATAGTATATTTAGTGGGGACAGGGCAGAACACGTTTGAGTGGCGTGTGAAGCTCTGAGGATTTTATGGTGGCTGTATTTAACTACAAGTGTGTCTGGGCTGGTACTCCTTGGCTCTCGGGAGACCAACGTGTAGGGCTGTGGAGACGCTGGCTGCCCCCCAAGTCCCGGTGGGAATGCCGTGTCCCGCCGGGCCCCCTTTGCACGGGCTGCTCCCCTCCTAGTCACGAGAAACGTGACAGTGGGATGGAGCTCTTTCTTTTGCCTTTTTCTACAGTTTTCTCTCCTCCGTATTCATGCTTGACTCTTTCCATAGCTGGTGGTTGTGATTTTATGGAAATATTGCTAGGCAAGTGCTACGCTTGTGGGAAGGTGAAATGAGGACAAAACACAGGGGACAGATCAGGGTCTTTTAATCTTTGCTGCTGCCTGTAATTTATAAAACGTATTAGACTTGTTTCATTCATTTGTGGAGCTATTTTGCACTCCCCGCCTCTGCTGCTTTGCCTTTAACCAGTCTGAAGCCAATTAAAAAAATCTGTTTAGTTGGCTTAGCAAGGAGGGTTAGCGCGCGCACCACTTCTCTCTGAGGTCTTGAGGGTCTTCCTGCCACCCTGCCTACCAAGAAGCTCTCAAATTTCATTACTGCATTTGAACAGACCAATTTGGTTGTGGAGGGTTTTGTTTTGGTGTCATAACGTCGGGTTGGAGGCATCCTAATACCTGGGCTCTAAAAGTGACTCTGGAAGCCCTGGGCCTGGCCGCCCGTCGCCCTGAGCCTCGGAGCAGCGGCCGCCCGCCCGCTCGTGGTGCAGACAACGGTGCAAAATGGAGCTTCTTTTCATTTAAATATATATATTTAATTGTGGTGTCCTAACAAATCAATAGGCTCTCTTGTTTTGTTAGCAACCTTTATTATTTTAATTTTAAAAAATATACATTTAAGAATAAGATAAAATATAAAGGATTGTTTTCCTACCAGAATAAACTTTTCTGATTCTGTTCAACCTTGTGAAGCTCAAGCACATGTGGAAAGTTGGATAAATGCGAATTTTGGTCATACTGATTTCCTGATAAAGTTTTGGTTTTTTTGCCTCCCGTCTGTGCTGTCCACATTGAATTGCAGAGGGGAGAAATCTCATGTGCTTTGGGGTACCTGGCAAAACCAGACCTAAGAATTAATGGGAAGATTTGGCAGGAGAGTTTTGTTCAATTGCCATTTTGCAAGTAAGTTGGAAGTACCTTTGGAAAGTAAGTTTGTGTGGTGATTTCTAAAACACACAAAGGGCAAGTTTGTGATGAGTCTGTTTATACGCTATTTGGAAACAAAAGAATAAAGCACAAGATAACAGCTGAGATGTCGACCATTTCAGTGAGGGAAATAAGCAGAGTTTGGGAGGCATGGAGAGCACAAAAGCTAAATGCTACTGCAAGTGTACTCGACTGCAGGAAAAAGTTAGGAATGCAAGAGAAGTATTAAAGGTGAAAAATATGTTGTCGTTTTTTGCTGTCAGTTCTTTTACTTGACAAAAAATTGGTGAGATTTGTGAAAGTCAACATATCAACACTATAGTGTAGTGCAGATTTGTGCTTTGAGGAGAGGTGCTGCAGTGGAGCAGAACAGAACCAGTAAGGGCAGCAAACATTGCACCATTTCAAGGCTTATTTATCTTTTGGGTGGTGAAAGTACTTGAGCTGAAGGCCAAGGAGGAAGCTGCGGGGCTGGCTGCTCCCAGCACGGGAGTGAGCTTTGGTAATGCGGCTGAAGCAACAGCACGAGGCTGCCGTCAGCCAAACGGAGGCTCCTCTCCTGCCCACACGTGCCTCTTGCGTCCCTCGAGTTGGTTCAGACTTGTCTTACCCCTCTGTGGGCAGCTATTTAGCTGGAGCAGCTCACTAAAATATCAGAAAAAGGAAGAAGAAGAAGAAGAAAAAAAAACGCCTACTGAGTTGGTCTTTGAGGTGAAGGGAATAGCTTTGTGTGTTTAAAGACCTGAACATCTCACTGTGAGGAGTCGGGTGAGTCAGAGGGGCCACGAAGGCTGTGCTGGAGAAGAGCAGTCCGAGGGGTCCTGCTTGACGGACCGCCCTGAGCCACGTGGTTGCCTCCCTTGCACAGCCTCCCTCTTTCAGCTTTGTTCTGCGCCTGGTTTTAGGAACGGGCGCTTCACCGTAGGAGCGTCCCTGTTTTTCCCGTGTGTGTGGTGTCCCTGCAAGGCCCTGCTCCTTGAGAGCAAGGAGCTGGAGGGGCAGGAGCCGCGGGGTTTGCCCAGCTCTGCTACCCACAGGTGCTCCTTGCCCACAGCCTCCTCCTGCAGCGAGAGCCCGTTCCAGGCTGCCCACAGCTTGTTTGGGGCAGGGAAGCGAGCGCACCTGAGCCTGCTTATAGGGCCTGCTTAATCCTGCCCCTTCGCTGGGAGGGCAGTGAGATGTGCCGTGCCCCACAGCAAGGGGAGGCCAAGGCTGGAGCCTTCCATGAATCTCCGGGATTTACTGAAGTGTGCCAGGGCTCGTTCAGCTTCGGGAGCTACGCGACGCACGCGCTCGTGGTGCAGCTTTCTCTCTCGCAGTCTAAGCATGCATTTGAAAGGATCATAAAACGTGAGCTGATAGTGCACTTGGGGGGCTGTGTCAGAAACCACCGCGACCTCCATGGCAGCTGTTAGTGGTTGGATTTCAGCTGGAAGGGAGGGACGGAGGGAGGGAGCACGCCGGGCTTTGCGGAGCAGCCGGGAGCCGCGGGGCTGGAGCCATCGGCTGCCCTGCAGAGCAGGTCCCGCTCCAGGAACGGCCGCGCCGTTTGTGCTGGGAGAGAGGAGACTGTGCGTGTGGAGTGTGGTAAATCGCAGTAGGAATTTTGCCACTGGCTTCAGCCAGTCCGTGGCTTTGCTAACAAATTTAACAAATCCAAAAGAAGATCCAGTCACTCCCCCCAAGGAATTTATGGGAGAAGTGAAAGAGATTGTTGGTAAATGATCAAGAGGCAGATATTCCGGTCGTGGTTGTGGTGCTCTCTGGCAGAGAAGAGAGTGTTTCTCAATATTCAGCGCGTGTGTTATTACTTTCACAGGCTCTTGATTTGACATGGCTTTTAGGGAGGAGCAACCCTGTAGTTTTTAGCCTTATAATCATAATAAAATGAGGATGTTGAGCAATATGCTGTGATATGAAATGTTACTGCAAAAAACCTTGAAGTTAATTGTTCTTTTCGCTCGCTTATGGTTCCTAGCAATGCTATTATCCACTTTCTAATTATGCAATAGTATTAAGTATGAATTATTCCAATTAAGGCATATGATAATAAAATGTTCATTAATATTATTACTTCTGATCAGGAACAGCAAAACCTCAAAACTTGTATTATTCAGTCATCAGAAACTCCTCTTTCCTGGCTCTGGACGTTGGCTGAATAAATATTTCACGCTGTGATTTAAAGGTAGGGTCTGAGCTGGTCCCCATGATGAAGTATGTTTAATCTTGGGCCTCATGGCCTGGTTTTCGGTCAGGAGCTGAAGTTCTGCACCGCCCGGTGGCAGCGGGGCCGGGTGCCCAGGTGAACCTGCCCCTCTGCAGCCTCCCCAGGACGCCTGGGCCCTCCCGGCACCGCCTGCCTCCCCCAGTGGGTTTGCAAACACAGCCACGGGGGAAGCAGGGCTGACGTCTCCATTGCATTTTACCTGTTATTTTAGTTTTTAAAGAAAGGTCATCTACCCTAATTTGGATATAGAGGCAGCCAAACATGCTGTTGTTGTTGTTCAGTTTTCCGGTCCCTTTGCAGTTGATCTTTCCTGAAAATCATAACGGCAGCCTGCATTTGGGTCCTCTGGATTTTATGCTTTGAACTAATTTCAAAATTCTGTTAAATTTAATCGTAGTCATTGGGGTTATGTTTTCAGTGGATTTGGAGAGTTTAAAATCTGCTGGAGTGTTTGCTGTGTTGTGGAGGTAAAAAGTAGCCTTCTATAAATAGCATAGCCTTTTCTTCCGTGCCTTAATCACATTCTGAATTACAAGAGAGCTTTTCAGCATTCATGCACGGGAGGGTGGTCTGTGGATGTTATTTGCTATTAGGGTGAAACTGTTTTCAGCAACTGTGCTAACTATGGAACAATAAATTGCCAGGGTAAATATGTGCTTTCTCCTTGGCCCACCAAGGATACGCTCAGTCGTGCCTAACTTCATGCGCTATTAGGCAGATCCTCCTCGGAGGGTTATGCCGAGTTGCACCTTTTCTGGTGCATAAAGTCAGCGCTGTGTATAAATGCCGTTGTCCCTTGGATCCCCTTTCTGTGCTAGCTGATTTCTGTGCCCCTCGGCTGACGCCGCCGTCCTTTCGGCTCCGTTAGCCGCTCGTGAAGGAGGCCGGCCGTGCAGCCTGTCCCGCCGCGCCGGCAGCGGGTCGGAGCGGGGCGGCGAGCGCCGCGCGGCCCCAAAGCTGCCCGTGTGGAAGGAGCCGCTCTGGCACCTTGCAGAGCCTTCGGTCGCTCCTCTCTGTGCTGATCATCGAAAAAGCGGGTGGCTTCACGTCTCCAGATAGCTCCTCCGGTCTGTGAGGGTAGCGATAAGGGTAGTCAACGTGTTTAAAAGCAAGTCTTTGAAAGCGATGGTGGCCACAGCCGATGCCCTCGCGGGCAGGTACGGGAGGAGGTTTGCTTGGCCGCCAGCCTGAGGTGCGTGTGGTGTCCGTGCCCGCGCTTGCTGTGCTGTGCTGTGTGTGCCCCTGGAAGCAGGACCGAGTTGCCCACCGGTGCCCATTGGAAACGGGGAGAAGTCCTGAAAAGGGCCCATGTGCGTCAGGAGCAGAGTCCGCTACCGAGGAGCGCGTCCTGCGCCGCTGCGGTGCCTCTGTGGCCAAACCGTCCCAAGGGGCCTGCAAAGGTGGCTGCAAAAGCCAAACCAAATGGAAGGGCTCCCTAAACCTTAGGCACTGTCAGCAGGAGGGAAGGGTGGACGTGCTGGTGTGTGGGAAGAAGGTGCTTGCTCTGTGTTTTAGGCTCTCTTTGCAGATACCGCTGAGCTGGTTTGGCGTGGACTGATCCAGCACTGGACATAAAGCGCCTGGGGGTGCAGGGACAGCTGGACTTGCTCAGGCTCAAAGCTGGGATCGCTTTGCTGCTGCTCACGCGTCTTTGCTGCGCTGACCTGTGTGTCTCACGGCCCGAGCTTGGGAAGGGGAGGAAGCAAATGGGTCCCTCTGGTGCACAGACTTCAGAGACTGGGGGAGCTTCTCCCGCCACGACTCATAGGACTACTATAATGCAAATATATATTTTTTTTCCCTTCAGCCAGCCCTAATTATGCGCTTTCCCCCGTAAATTCATCATCCCATTCAGAGAGTCCTCTTGCCTACAGAATTCTCGCGCAGAACAAGGCTAGTCCGGAGGAGCCTTTGGAAGCAGGCGCCTTGCCTGGCCCGCGGTGGCGGCCGCGCAGCCTTTCCGCCCGGGTCGGGGCCGCGTGGGAGCTGCGCTCTCGGGTGTACGGATCCGTTGGGTTAGAAAAGGGAAATCAGTATAAAACACCCATTTCCCTACGTACCTCTGGCAACGAGGGCAGAGACAGGCTGCCTCCTTGGCCTGTGTCGTGCCCTCTCACAGGGCAGACTCCTGACCTGTCCTTGGGATGAAGTGCCTAGATTATCTACTCAGTAGTCAGCTGAGCAAAGCCCAGGGTTGTTAGAGAAGAAATACATGAATCAAAGCAAATATCCTGAGTGTGCTAGATTTATTTCTTGCAGCCTACCTAAGTAAGTCCATCTTGTTTCAGCTACAAGAGGAAAGAGAGGAGAAAATGGATTGCTGATATTGCTTGGAAGTAATTCTCCTTCACGTCAGCCTGGCTGCCATCATCATCATTATCTTGGTACAACAACTCCTCCCACTCCGGCATGCTTATTATTGATTCATTTTTAATGGAAGCATTTTTCTCACAGAGAAACTATAGAATTAAATCACTTCCCTTCAACAGATGGCCTGCTGTGAGGAGGAAACCTTAATACTAGTTGATAGATATCTTTGAAGGGCTAAATCTGATACCCTTCACAAGACAGCTTTTTTAGTCCCTTTTCGTCAGTTTGTAAACTAAACATTTGTGTCAATTCAGAGGTTATTTTGCTGTATGTTCAAGAGTTATGAATCTGAATATCGCAGTAACCCAACCACAATGTGCATGATGGACTGCTAGCTTGTCATTCCCATGGGGAACCACTGATTTCCTTTTGCCTTCAGCATGCTTTGAGATGGTGTTAATCCAGCCCTTTACAGCTGCATTGCTGGTAACGTTTGGCTAGAAGAAGTTGGTAAGAAGTTGGGGTTTCTTCCGAGCAAGTGGGTGCTGCATGGAGCGCGTGGCAGCCGTGTGAAGGGGTGTGTGAGTGACCATGGTAAACCTTTCCGTTGGTTTCATGATGTGACTTGAAGATTGTGGTTGGCTGACCCGAGAAGGATTATTTATAAAAGATGACCAAGTAGGGCTGTTGCCACAAGCCTGGATTTGTAAAGAATCTTTACCTTAAAAATAAATAAAGTATATAAGTGTATAAAGGCTGAGACACATCGCTGTGCTATAAGGAAGAACATATATATATATCAGTGCAGCTATTGCTCTTTTCCACTATTATTTTTTACCAGTAATACTGTGTTATGGGACTTTATTAATGATCACCTTGTGATTCTTTGCTATTGCAAAGTCTGTGTCCCTAAAGAGGTTAGAATGAAATGTCCGTAGCAGATGAGAGTTCCTGAAAGCTTAAGTGTAAGAGGTGAAATTCTGGTTCTGCTGAAGTTGGGCTTTTCCTTCCTGCAAAGTCAGAATGCCCAAGCTGAATATTTAATAATATAGGACTTTGCCCTCGTGTTTCAGATGCAGTTAATTTATAACATCAGTCTATACAGCAACAACCTGCACTTGGTCTCGTGGCTGCAATCCAGAAATGGCATTGCCAAAGATTGTTTGTTTACGTGCAGAAATCTCAGTGATAGCAGTGTCTCTTGGCAGCCATTGGGAACTGCTGTTATTAAAAACTCTACGTTTCTCATTAAACAACTCTATTGTACATATTGTTTAAATATAGATTACTAATGAAATGCCTTTTTATTGCTTTCCCTGTGAATACTTTCAGCGTAAAGTTAATTTGCAGTGTTATGTAAATTCTGTTTAACTTCAATCAGGTTTTTAATTATGTTTTTACCACAGTAATTCCCATCTGATTTGTCATCTCCTGTTAGGTATTTAACATTGCACAGGGTGGTTTTTGCTGCTTTTCTTCCCCTCCTGTTCTGAGTCTTTGTTGTCACCTGGAGGAGAGCCTCGCTCTGAAGCTGCGTGAGGTTGATTTCCTTTCAGGCAAGCATGATTTAATGAAGAGGAATCCCACAAAACCCATATTGGAAATGCTTTATTGTGCTGGTATTGATTAGCAGAAGTGGAATGGAAGAGCCGGAGGTGCCCGTGAGGACAGCAGGCAGGGCGCTGGCTCTATTCCCATGGCCGTGTCCGGGGCTGAGCGCCCCTTCCCTCGGGACACGCTCGCCTTGCCCTTCAGATCCTGCTTGCCGTTTGACACGTGAGGAGCGTTCAGGCCTTTCTTGCAAAGATACCAGTTGTCGGGGCAAATGTTGGCTTGCCCACTGCGTGCATAAACGCACCTTTGGTTGCCAAACTGCCAGCTCGTTAATTACATGAGAGAGAGAGAGAGAGATAGTCAGGCTGCACCTCAGCTCCAGAGCTATTTTCCTCTTTTATTTATTTATTTATTTATTTATTTTTTTATTAAGTGAACTGGGAGTCGTTGAAGTGGAGCTACCTGGAAGCTGTGTGATGCATTGTCTATTTTATGTAGAAATCCTCGTGCATGCTTTTGACATGGTAGCAATAGTTTCTATGCGCTAAACTCTTTTTTAGTTAAAAGGCAGTCATTTGTTTGCCTAAGTCAGGACTTCCCTGGACTCTGTAGCAAGTTTTGCCCTTCAGCTCCTGGCCACATATGGAACCTTTTTGCAGACTTCTTGGCACGTTCTGCATTCGGGCGCTTTGATAGCGGCGTGTGCAGGACGCTCAGTAACCGTGTTTGAGGTCTTTGCTTTGGGAATGTACTGTCACATACAAATTAATTAATTGCCGTTTTGATATAATTTACTTTCATATCATTTGCGTACTCACAAATTTGTTTTTGATTATAGGAGACTAAACAATAGCCTAATCTTCCTGCCATTTTGGGCAGTTAAGATATTTATTAATTGCTTTTTAAAAAATAATATGAAGTTGTTTTGTGGTATTTGGAAAATAGTTTGTATTCTACACTGTCATCCTCAATCATCCTCAGTTAGTGCTAGTGTTCAGCACTGTTTTGATAATACGATTAATTTGCCAGGTCTTCTATAGGAACGAAGAGGGGGAAAAATAATCAACTCTCCCTCCTCAAAAATCACATTTTATATGTAACTATTACAAAGCATTTGATTGGGATGGGAATTGTGTTAGTACCTCATGGGAGATGCTTGAATTTCCCCTGTTTAAAAATCAATTCAATTTGATGAGCAGTAGCTTCAGATCGTGGGGCCCATTAGGGCGATTTCGCCTCACCAGTTGCACCCGGTTTAATCCTTCTGCTGGGAGGTAATTAAATTGAGCTCATTAATTTGTGTGGCTGTTGGGCGCTTCCCGCGCTTGCCCTTCCCCGCCCTGGCCCGTCGGTGCTCCCCAGGTGCGGGGCTGGTCCCAGCTCCAAATGGAGCCTGTTCGGATGGGCCCATCCGAGTGCTAGAAGGAAACGCTGGACAGAAATGCCTGCAGGTGCATCCACAGGCACAGGCAGCGCGTGTCCATGGAAAACATCTCTGCACGGAGGAGACTGCAGCTCCCTGCTCTTGTGCTCAGGATGTTATTTATACAGTAGAGGAAGTGTAAATGCTGCTTCTTCCCTACATGGATTTTTCCTGTGAAAAATGCCTCTGTAAGGACGAGAAGAGACTAAAACTTGCCACTTTTTTTTTTTTTGAACTCTGCAAGAAAGAAACACTTGGGCTCTTGCCGTGTGACCCGGAGTCTCCTGACCGCTTTCCAAACGGAGCGAGAGGTGACCTGGGCCAGGGTGCCCGCCGGGGCCGGGTTTGCTCAGGCTGGTGGGGCCGAGCCGGAGCGCGCGCGGGGCCGTGAGCGATGCCGCAGCGGGGCCGTGGAGGCGGCCGCGCGAGCCCTGTCCCGCCGCGGCGCCGGTCATGCTGCTATTTCTGTCTCGTGAGCACAGGCCGCAGGATCTCGCCCTCGGCTCTGCGGCTGCCTGGCTTCTCGGGGGCGCTTCCTTCGGGGAGCCAGGGGCTCAAATCCGGATGCTGGAAGGCTGGAGTTGGCTGAGTGAGGAGGCGCTAAGGAGCCCTTGCGCGGGGAGCGCTCCGTGGTGTCGCCGTCGGGACGGTTTCGGGGACGCGCTGCCGCTGCCTCCATCCCCGGTGGCTTCGGAGCCTTTGCACGGCTCCCTCTGCCCACTGCTTTCCACAATCCGCTTCCTGCCGTTAGCCTGCAGGACCGCAGGGATCCTTGTTGTTACACCCGTGCCAGCACACATCGCACACGCCAACGTGAAGCTAGTTGTGGCTTTGCCTGCCACGCTCCAGCATCAATTTTTTTGCTATAAAGCCACTCAGCTAGCTCTGCTTTCTTCCCCCTCCCTTCTGGACTGTGTTTGCACTAAGATCTCACAGGTATGAGTTGTTTTAACTCCAGTGGGCTATAATAAATTTCATCTGAATAAGCAGTGCCTTTTATGTGCCGTAAATTCTACCTTTTCCTGTCTGCACTGATCCGCCTCCCCCCTTTCCTGTGTGTTTCAGTGAGATGCTGATAAACCCCCGACACCTAAACGCTCCCGCAGCGAGCTGGGGAAGCGGGGCACCCGGCGCTAGTGGGCTTGATTTTTAATTTATTTTTTGGCCCTAAATAGTTCTGCTTGCTGGAAAGTAAGCAAAGTCTGAGGATTTTTGCTTTATAGTCTTTTAATGAAAAGTCAGATTTTTATTTTTCATTTAAATAGGAAAAAAAGGAGGAAAGGAAAATATTCTGCTGTCAAACTAGATCGAAAATACTGTATTTTCTGGCTATCTTATTGGTAGGTTTTGTTATTAGTAGATTTACAATTGTCTGTAGCATACCTTGCATGTAGGTGCCACAAGCCTATAAACTGTTATACGTTTAGCAGGACCATATAGTGCCAGCGTGACCCTGTTGTACTTCGTCTCAGATGGCAGAGCTGCTGAATGGGATTGGTGGTGGGAGAGAAGTCGATCTCGAGGGCTGCTGCTGTTTTCATTTCTGTTTTCATTTATGCACTTGGGGAGTTTGGAGCTCGTTCTGATTTGTCTGCTGAGTTTCTTCCTTGCTTGCGCAAATCCAGCCTTATTTCTTTAAAAATTTTTCATGGGTCACTCCTCCCTTTTGAAATAATCTCCTTCTCAAAAGCAAATATGATCATTACAGGGCTTTCTTGCTTAATCGTGCCAAAGGAAAACTGTAAAGGTCATTTGGTGAGCAATTTTATCCAGGACTTTCTCCTGCTAGTAGAAACCACATGGTATTAATAACTGTTTACATAATCACTAAAAACTGGTAGGCAGGTTGTGCACACGGAAACATGAAAGGTAGTGTCAACAGGCGAGTCGATTTACCCTGGGAAGTGTGTTTTGACTGCAAAACCCTGTACCAGAAGGCTGGAAAAAGGATGAAATTCCTCCTCATTTTGACTAGAAGGGAGGTGGCAAATTGTGAAGGCAGTTCTGGAAAACGGCTTTTTATTTTTTGAATGAATCTATAATTCCGCTTCAAATTGCTCTCTTCTGGCTGTTACCCAGGCTGGTGAGTAAACAAGCTGGATTGACTGTCCCAAATAGCTGTTCTTTATTCTGATGTTGGTTTGGGGATGTACAATGCCACGTAGTTAATGTCTTCTAAGTTCAGTGACATTAGGTGTATTTTATCCAATGTGCACTTCCAAAGGTGAAGAAAGCCATGTTTTCTTGACATAGAGGTAAATTTAGTTAAAGTAAAAATAGCAAAAGTGAATCTTGCTAGGGTGATAAAGCAGGAAAGGGCGCGGCACCATGTCCAACACTTCAGTGTGTCCTTCAGCCTAAAAATAGGCAACCAACAAGCGCTGCTCGTCCAGAGAGGCACGAGACGCCCCGGCACCAGATAGTGCTGGGAAACAGGGATGTTCTGCTCCGGCCCGGCCGCTGGCCATGGGGAAGGTCTGGCTCAGTGCGAGGTCTGGATTAACACCCAGCAGGCTGAGTGTTTGACTCCAAACCTCTCCTTTCTTCTTGCACCCTGGGCTAAAGTGGCTAGGGAGGATTCCTTTCAAGAAAGTAAAAGAGCATCGAGGTCTGTGGCTACCCAGCAGTGTTAAAAACTGATCAGGACCAAAGGATGGGGAAGTTCAGAGTAGTTTACAGCATATGTGGGAGGGGGAACTTTATCTGGCTTGCTGCTGCGTTGATGTTTGTCTGTGGACCTGTCTGAAACACCCATGTGTAACGTAGAGCAGCTTGGTAAGTGTTTGGTGCCAACGGCAAGCAAGGTGAGTGCAGGCTGTGAGCTAGATACCCCTGGTGTGGTGGGCATCGAAAAGGGGCTGGGAGGTGGCAGTGGGCTGTAAAATAACGGTGGGGTCAGCTTTCCAACCTTGCTCTTGTCCTCGGGATGATGGTTTTATTTAAAACCCTGGCTTCTCAAGGATTGCTTAAAGTAAATGGACAAAATAGTTTTCCGTTCCCAAAGTTTTATAGCAGTGACGATTCCTAAGGAAAGCTGGGTGGGATCATTTAAAGTATGTCTTGTTTAAAGAGCAGAAATAGTGTTGTTTTATGATCCGTAGAAGTCTGCTGGGTGGTGTTAGGGTGGCTGTTTAACCACATATTCTAACCCACGAGGATGCTTGCACGCTGAGGTGCTGAGAAGGCTGGACGTGTTCTGCTTCCTACCCCGTGTCCTCCTAGGGCCTTGAAAAGAGCACTTGGCAAAAGGCTTTTCCTCCTCCTGGACGTGACCTGAAAGCAGCGGCAGGGCAGCCGTCGGGGCAGGGCTGCTGGATCCTCTGCCCCTCGCCTCGGCGGGCACCGCTGCCCCTGCCAGGCACTGATGCCTTCTCTGGGACACGATCCACTTGGGGTTGTCTTTGCTCTGGCATAGGAGCGTAACCTAGGCTGCCTCAGTGATTTGGGGGTGATGCAGAAAGCAAGTAATAGCTGCAGTCATTTCAGGAAGCATGGAGTGTCTTTTCTTATATTTTTGACATCCTGAAGGTCCACCTTTATTTTGACTTCTTTAAACAGGAGAGAGACCTGCACTTTTGGATTTGGCTTTCGAGCTGGTCAGTGTGCGTTGCCTCTGTCCAGGGCAGGGGTTTTTGGAGCCGAGGTGCTCGGATCTCTCTGGGAGCCTGTGGTGAGGGTCGCAAGGGGTATTTGGTCCTGGTCCTGGCTTGTGGAAGCAGCACCGCCCGTGTGGACAGGGAGGGAAAGGGTGGGATGTGAACAGCTTCGTGTCAGCCACCGTCGCTCTCAGAAGCGCTAGAGGTGGAGACATCCTGAAAACTTGTGCTTCGCGGTGTGGTTTTGTCCGTGCTATCGCTTGCTCCTGCCAGCATCACTCATGAGCAACCCTGTCAGTTGGTGCTGGCAGGATGAAACCCCATGGACAGCAGAACGGCTCGGTTTTGGTCTTGACTGTGTCCTCCTTGGGAGCAACTGCTCGTGGCTAAAGCGAGCCACAGACGTAGCTCGTTTTGCTCAAGTTTGGCCCTGGGATTGACGCTGGCTGCCTAAATCTCCCACAGATTGACCTGGAAATGAACCGTAGTTATATAAGTGTAGCATATTAGGGATTGAGGTGGCAAACACTTGTCTCCACTAATAAAGAGGAGACCCATATTTCATCCGTATGAGAGCTGTGACTTATAGTCTTTATCTGCTGAGCGAGGATTAAACTGTTGATCCTGCCATTTGTTTAGTGTACTTTAATTTATATTTGTCTTATGCATAGTAAGTCTTCCTCCACTTTTTAAAATATTTTTAGAGTATGGTTAAAGAGTTTTTTTACATCTTGTTGCTCTGCAAAGCCCTGGCCCTGGTGGATGGTGGGGTGATCCATGCACTGTTTCAGTGCCAGTGGGTTATTAATATATACATTTATTAGTATCTTGCCTTCTGGTCACCATCGTGGAATCAGGTGTGATTGTGGCGCACTCTGTAATGAAAAACCGGTTCTTTAGTTCTGCAAGTTCTCTAGCATTCAAGCAATGGCTTAGAGCTCCTTTGCAATAGGATAATCTGCAGTGAACAGGGCATAGTATCTGAAAGATGCAGCAATGAGGGGTTTTTCTCTCTCGGATGAATCTGAAGCAAGTGTTTCTGAAGTGCACTGCGCCCGGGGAAGCCCCTCGCGCTCTGCTGTCAGCACAGAAAGGCTGTCTCATCCCCGGGCTTAGTAGGAGAGCAGCACTAAGGATAGTTAATGTCCCCCTGTGCTACAGCTTCGTACAGAGAGCAAGGGGAGTTTATGGAAGGAGGATGAGAGCAGGGATATGTGGAGAGCAGCCGGGGATGAAGGCCCCAGCAGAGCTCTCCTTGTACTAAGGATGGCGCTAAGGATGAGAGTTAAAGCAGGGAGGGCCTTGCTGAGGAGCAAATACCCCAGTGAGCTTTAGATCCAGGAGGGTGTGCAGCTACAAAGAGCAAAAACGCAAGTGCATCCTCATCCTCGCTGCTGACACCCGCATCACTCGCAGCAGACGTGAAGCACTGACCACATCCCAAAGCACTTCAGTGTGAAACTCGCTTGCCACTTAAGCAGATATTTCTCTAGCAATTAACACGAAACAGCCTCTGAAATGTAAAAACAGTAAAGCACAATTTTAAATACAAATATTGCTGTGGACTAGGAACATGAAAATGCTATGGGGAGTATATTTATAATAAGGAAAAAAGTAACCCCTCATTTGTGAAGGTATTTTCTCAAATTACTACTGATTGGTAATGACAGTGACCCATATAATGATTTAAATGCACACAGAAGATTTAAGGTTTCTTTTCTTTTTTTTTTTTTTTTATTTTAAATGTTAAAAATATAGGGTGTTTGGTTGTTTTGGATATTGCAAAAGATAGCAAGGAAGAGCGGGTCGGCACTTCGTTCTCAGTGTGAGGGGTAGGTTGTGTGACGCCAACGTTACGGCGTTAGCGCGGCCCCAAACAGCAGTGATTTGCTAGTAATGAGTTTGGGAGGGGGATATCCCCCCCTCTCCTAGAGGACACCCGCTGCCCCCCCTGCTCCACGCGCTGTTTCCGATGCTCCTTTCCGTGCGGGAGCGTGCGGGTGTTCGGGCGGGCGCCCGTGCGGCGGCCGCGAGTGGGAAGCTCCCGCCTGGATGCGGAGCCGGCCCCGCTGCGGGCTGGGGAATGGCTGCGGCTCGCAGCCCGCGCCAGCGGTTCCCCATTGTCCGCCACACAAAAACGCCATTGATCGCCGCGGCTGCAGCGTTCCTTTCACAGCTTGCCAGCGTCAACGCGCTGCTGCCCTGACTCGGGGCTAATTAGCTAATAATTTAATGCAACTGAGACAGCAGCCTCAGCTGGGTTTAGCAGCAAGGGAATAACGCTGGGACTTGGAAATTGTGAAGGACCCTGTTAAAGCTTGCTTGTTATTACGGGGCTTGCCTTGACTTTCACGCTCTTGCTTTAAGTTGCCAACTCGCAAAGTTGGTCTTTGCGCCAACCCGGTCTTTGCAGGCGGGCCCTGCGTTCCCAAGGGAACATGTGTGTTTGGGTTCAACCCCCCAATTGCTGTGGAGACCAGAAATTCCCAGGTGTCAGGTCGGGTTGGAAGCCCGTAGAAGTTTTCCTCGGCTTGTTTTCCTGATGGTTTAAATTCAGCAGTCCGGGTATTTTGGTATGAGGATGGAGATGACCTGTCTCCAGTCCCTAGCTGCACACAGGAAGCAGTTGGTGCTGCCTCAGATGTGGGGATGCTTTAATGTGGCTCGAGCCACGTTTAACCTCCTGTTTAATCCTCAACTTCTGATCTTTCAGAACAAATTAAGAAGGAAAAGAAAGGGAAGCCCGGTGTGTGGGAGGCTGGGCGGGCACTGGGGCCGGCGAAGGTGCTGATCTGGGCGGGAGCAGCAGGGCCGGTCCCACGGAACGGGCACCCCTCGCGCAGCCGGGACACCCACGCTCTGTGTATTACATGCGCACTGTGTGCACTGGCTAAAACCTCTGGAATGGTAGTAATTTAGTGATATAACCATCTGGAATGCAAACATTCTATGGAAAAGAGACAGCAGATAGTACCCAACAGCATTCGCCTGCTGCACGTTTCTAGAGTTTCTTGATTGAACATTTTTTTGGTGTGTTTCTGTTGTTCTTGTCCATCTGGTAGGGACTACGGGCTATTCTGTATTGCAAAATTAAGTGTGATTCTGGTTCTGTCCGTGTTCCCCATTCCATGTTGCTGGGCACAGTTGGGCAGGATGTACGGAGGTGAGCAGAGGATCCCTTGGGGACTTTATCCTTTACATTTAATACACTGATTTTTCTGGAGTGTAGATGCCTGTGTTAATTCTGTATATGAAAAATGAGTTTGCTCTGTGGGGACTCTTAAAATTTGTTTGAAATATGGGAACTTTTTAATCTCTGAAAGCATCTCCGAAGTGCAATTAGCTATTCTGATCTCATGATGACTTAACAGATGCTTCTGTACACTAGGATACATCTGTCGGATTACCAGGCTGATATGCCGCTATATATAATGTAAAATGACCGACTCTAAATGCAAGTATTGTGATAAATAGGTGGCAGTGATGCCCATCTTTCAGCAATGCCCATGCTAGGGTTTCTCCAAGCACTATTCCATGTCCTGCTCCGAAGGTGGCTGTGGTCACGTGAGGTGTCTAACTCTCCAGTCAGGTCTTGGTAAATTTGTCTGTGCTTTTCTGCATCTGCTTGGCTCCTTTTTAGTTCACGCGGGCTGCTGAGTGGTATTTTCAATAAAACAGCAGAACTAAGGACTTTTCTAAGCCCTTCTGAAGAGTCCCAGTAGCCAGTTCAACTGATTTTTAGACTGCATTCCATCTGTCTAGGAAAAAAAGAGAAATACATTAGTCGTCCACACATGAGCAGCTTATTAGTTCATTTGGTGTATGCAGTACAGTGATTCCAGCCTGATTTAAAATATTCATCTGCAATTATGGGTGCAGCACAGTTCAAAGTGCTTCAGATCTGTGGGTTTGACTGAGAAATTCGAGGAAAATAGCTGCAAATTGATTCTGTATGTAATTAATGAAACATTTCATTCTTATGTAAATATTAAATGCTTGGGTATCTCCTTCCCTTTCCTTTCCTGTGTCCCCGCTCCCTCACGTGTGTGTGTTTTGCAGGTGGGTGGTTGGGCTGGCGTGGGGCTTGTTTTGGGGATGGAGGAGGCTTTTTGGGGGATAGGGGAGGCTTTTTGGGGACAGATTTAGCTGAGCGGATGCTTGTGCGGGTACAAGAAAGGGGGAGCTGTGGCTGGGATTTTGTTTGCTCTTCCCGTCTCTGCTCCCCACGCTTTGAAGTGTCACAGAAAATTAATCCGAGGTTTGTAAGTGCCATGGGTGGCAGGGTTTAAGGACAGCCCGCAGTAGAAGGGAGACGATCCCGGGGCAAACGGGAGCTGGTTTTGCAAGGGCTGTCTCTCGGGCTTGTGCAACGTCCTGCGGATGGCCCCGGGCCGCGGCGAGGGAGGCCCTGGATGCCGTCCTGGAGCTGTCCCAGCGGAGCCGCAAGCCGCGCGCAGCGCTGCCAGTCTGGGAGCGCTTGCGTAACGGCTGGCGCGAGCGCCGCGCAGCTCGGCCGCTACCACGCGGCCAGCGAGGGGCGGCGGGGCAGAAACAGCACCAAGCACAATCCGCTTCCACCTTTAAATCCCTTGAAAACATTTTTCTTCTTCCTCCTCTTCCTCCTCTTTTCCTCTGAGGCACAGCCGCGCAGTCGCTCATTTTTGGTGCTTTTATTTCTGTGACGTTCGCTGGCATGAAAGGCTTGGATCCGTCCAGTCGGCTCTGCTTGCATCCTACGTAGGTCGCGGAGTTGCAGCTTTTCTTCCTTTTGCTCCCCTGGAACAAAAGAGCTATTCACGCGCCGGGCCCTTTCGCTCCGGCTGCGGTCTGATCCGTGCCACGTGCACGGGCGCCCACGGGCGCCGGGACGGGATAGGGAAGGAGGTGCTGGAGCGTCGCGGCTTGGCTTTGCGGAGCTGGAATCGAGCGTGCCAGGGAAAAGCAGTGGGGCAGCTTTGGGATGCACATGTTTATCTGTGCTTCTTTGGCGTGCCTGCTGGCTAAATGCCACGAGATTAGTGGCTCTAATACACATTTTTGTTAATGGTTTGACTGGCACTGAAATTGGATGTTACAGTTTAGGGTTTTTCCTTCCACAAACAAGAACTTGTTTTCACTCTTGTGGACTTTAGCATATCCCTCAGAAAGCTTTCCGTTCAAATTCCTGTTTACTGGTAAGATGCATTCCGATTCAGCTGCAAGGGAGAAAATAGCCTTTCTTGTCTCCAACTGTGTGACCAGAAGATAATGCCAGGAATGAGAATTTGTATATTTAGCGAGGTCAAATTTCATTGATTTAACATACAAAAGGCTATTGGACAGGCATATTTTTAAAAAAAAAAAAAAAAAAAAATCTGCCCCTGGTTTCACACAGCTGACCTTTCGACTCTGCTTCGGATGGGAGATGGCAGGAGGAGATGGCTTGTGTGCATTCCCTTTAGGTACCGTAGTAGGAGCTCTGGATGTATGTTTTGGGGTTTTTTTTTCCCCCCCTTTTTTTTTTTTTTTTTTTTTTTTTTTTTTTTTTTTTTTTTCCTCTCTTTCTTGTTGTGAAAATGAATGCCCCTGGTTTCTAACTTTGTCTGTTTTATGGAGTTGAACAAGAAGGCCGGGCTCAGCTTGCTGCTGATGGCGGCGGGACCAGTCTCGTCATCCCTAGCTGAGGAAAGCGAGCAGGAGGAAGGTCTGTCTTTCAGAGAAAGACTCTCTTTTCATAGAAAGTCAGCCTGTGAAAGGGTTCTCATAAATGAGGGTTCCAGCTCAAAGTAAATTGCATAAATAAAGGACTTCTCACATGTGGGGGGAAAAAAAAAGTGTTATTCTAACTACAAATTTTCCTTATCGAACTCTGTGGGCATAAATTCTGAAAGTATTTAGGTGCATTTTTTGTTTCCAGGTGTTCTTCAAAAATCCTATTTCCTCACTTTCGTGCTCTCCTACTTCATGTCTCTGTCAGCCAATGCACAGACCTTGTTTCTTTCACGCTGAATTGTGTCATTTTCTGCCCAAGGTGAAACAAAGCTGTTTTTGTGTATCAACAAAAGATACTTTAATGAAACAAAGTGGAAAAGACCCTTCCCTGCCCCAAGTATGCTGTTTAGTTCATGTTCTTTGACCTCAGTGTTTCTCACTTACCACATTTTTCCTTTTCTTCTCCTCACCAGCAGAAATCATGTGCCTACATTACATGCAGCCCAAAACAGTTTACTCTGCTGCTCTGCTCGGGTGGTAATTCCATGAAGATTTTGAACTATCTTTTAATGAGAAATCTGAGAGATAGGCTAGTCTCAAAGATGATGGCTTAATTTTTAGTGTTCCCTAGTGTTTCATATCTTGACATTTCTTATGACCTACAATTAAAATGACTTTAGTGTAGACTTTGGTTGAGAATCTTATATCCAGATTGCCGAGTGTGGTTGCTGGTCTCCAGGGAAAACCTCGAACTACTCGCTAAATCAATTTGTTCTTTTCTCAAAACAGATTAAATATGTTTTACCACTTCAAATTAGAAAATAAATAGCCTCATATGACACAACTCCTGCATATAAAATTAAAAAGGCACTCTGTGTATTCTGGAGGGTAGTAATTTTGATGCCAAGGGTATGCTGATAGTATTTCATGAGAGAGAGAGAAACGAATGGTTAAAACCGAGCATGTCTAATCCTGTCTCGCTGTTGAGTTAGTCTTGTTGGAGAATTAAATAGATGGCCCGCTCCTCGGGTGGCTGCTACCTGCTGCATGTGGCACTGCTCTGCTCTAGCCCTCCTTCCACGCGCCGCCTCCTGTGGGTCCGTCTGCCTCCGTCTCGTCGGCGAATCCTGCTCTCTTCCCAGGTCAGCCTTCCCACGCCTCTTCCTTGAGCGGGACGAGCCGCAGAACTCGCTCGTGACTCACACGCGCCGAGCGCTTCCCGCGCCCACAGGGTGTCCTGCACCCAGCACGGCGCAGGAGCGCGAGGGGCCGGCAGCCTTGGGCGCCCCGGAGCCCGCGGCGGGATGCGGGAGCCGCGCGGAGCGAGGGCCGGAGGCACCGGCTGGGCCAGAGCAGCCTTTGTTCCTCCAGGCCGCTTCCCTCGCCCTGCTCCAGTGCCTTATTGTTTAAGGCCGTGCAAGCACAATAGGGTATAAGGGAAAGGGAAGGGGGAAATTCTTTTAAAATAGAAACAAAATAAACCAAGAAGTTGCTATGGAAATAGATGGCAAGTGGCCTCTAATAATGGGATTTTATAAGGGATGTCCACCCTCTCGAACAATGGCTCAGTTTCAGCCAAGGTTAATGGGGCCGCGTAGCTTGTGCTTGCGAGCTGGCAGCTGAGCCGTCCTGCACGCAGGGAAACGCGCTGCTCTGCGGCGCACGAGGAGGCGGCCGCTGCCAAGGTGCTCGTCTGTGGCACGAGAGCCGTCGCACATGCCGTGGTTGTCCTGCTCCGGGCTGCCTCAGCTGCGCCCGACGGGGCTCCGCGGGGACGAGCAGCCGAGCGGGAGCTGGAGCCTCCGCTCGAGCTCCCGGAGCGGACACAGCAGATGTTTATTTTTGCATCCCTCAGCCCAGGAGCGCTCACCCGCTGCCTCCCAAGGAGGCCCGTCATCCCTGTCCGTCTCCCTGTTCCTGCTTGCCCCTCCTCCCCATATGCCGGTGTGCCCTGATCCAGCCTCCGACTCGCGTGCAGCCTTTTGAATCGGCATGAAAGCCGCGAAGGCCCCTGCGGCTTCGCGGGAACGTGGCGTTTGCGCGGTGCGGAGCCGGGCAGCTGCGGGTGCGCGAGGAGCCCGGCCCTGCGTCTTTCCGTGGCGGGGATGCCTGGCGGTCGTCCCGCAGTATTTCTGTGCTCATGAACTTGCCGTGCGCGCTCGTGTCTGCGGCTGCTCGCTTTCCAGCGCAGCCGGGTGCGCGGAGGCTCTGCTATGTGTGCCCGGACTGAGGGCTGAGCTCTTGACCACTGTTTATTTGTGTGTGTTTATTGTACCCGGCGGGGTAGCCACGGCCCTGTGCTCACCATGCCCAGCCGTGGCGGTGTCCCCAGGACACCCGTGGGTCCCCAGGGGCTCCCTGAGCAGCTCCGCATCCCGCAGGAGCAGGCCTCGCTCCTGCCTCTCCTCGGCAAGCCCACGGCAGGGCCTGCGGGAGCCGCCCGGCGCCGGCTGCAACCGGTTCCGGGCAGGGATCCTGCGCGGAGCAAGAGAGAGAGAAAACCCATGGAGATTTGCATGCACTTGGGGGAGCCTTGAGGGCTGTGGCTCGAAGGGAAGCGCCTCTCGGTGTGGGAGCCGGGGCGCCGCGGCCACGCGCGCTGCCTCTCCGCCGCGCAGAGCCGAGCGGGGCCGGGCCTGGCGGCCGCGCTGCCCTCGCGCACGCCTCCGCAAACGGTCCGGCGCTCCGGGCCCGCCATGCCAAACATGCGAGTGCTTCATCGCCAAAACATTTGGCCGGGAAAAAAATAACCGGTGTTTCTGTGCTCCCTCTGCTGGATCTGCGAGCGCAGGAAGCGCCCGGAGCCGCCGGCTTCCGACTCTCCTGTCCTGTCCGTGCGCCCGGCGCTGGCCGTGCTTGAGGGCCGGGCCCTGCAATGAGCCCTTAAAAGTCAATCATTCACCCAGGGTGCCGGGCAATGTGTAACCTGCCCCAAACTGCTGCTTCGTGTGGGGCGGGAGGAGCTGCGCAGCTCCCGTCTGAAGCAGATTGCTCCTTGGTGGCACTGTCCGTGTCCGCGATGGGACCGTTGTGCTTCACAGATAGGTTTTTCTGAAACAGTTTTGTTCTTTGTGAATTATCGGTGGACAATGGATGTGATGGGAGAAAAAAAAAATACTAGTTACTTGTAGCTACTTGAGTTTTTACTTTATTCTGCATTTTTCATCGTGTGAAGTAAGAGGGCTTCTGGAGTGATCTCATAAATTGCATGCATCATTTTTCCTTTCATAAGGCTTGCATTTTCATGCTTGTTTTTGACAAGAAAGAAAAAAAGCTTTTTTATCAAAATTGTTTGAAAATGAGTTAAAAGAGAAGATAAAATGTATTAAGATGTAGATACTCATCTTTTCTTCAGTATTTGCTGCGTTTCGTAGCTTGGCAGCACAAGCCTGGAAGGACACCTTGTCTGAGTGCTGAACCAGCCCTGCACGAATGCAGGCTGCCCATAAACGTTCCCCTGTCTCCTTTTACAGTATTTCTTTATAATTAAAGAGCATTTCCTAGAAGTCACAGTGCTTTGCCAGCGTAATCCGTAAACATGCTCTGCTTTGCTATGGGCAGCGCGGTGTTTCTGTGGTATTTTGGCTTCGCCATTTCAGCAGAGGTTGGGGGTTGTTTATTTGTTTAATGACACTTAGCTCATAGCAGCCGGCAAGTAGCCTCTTTATGGAGAAGGAGAGAGGCTTCAGCATGGCTTTTGACTGAAAAAAAAATACTCACCCTTTGTGTCATTAAATTTTGACAGAAACCTTGATAGAATTTGATTACCTGCTCCTGAGCTCATTTTTACAGACATGAAAACTTTTAAAAATGTAAACTGTTGAAGCGATTCCCAAAAATGTGGGCATGGGAACTAACCTGGAAGCCAGGACATGGTCTCCAGTCTGGTGCTCCAGATTCGTTCCTGGGACTTTTACAGGCGCTTTATCCAAGACCTGCTCAGCAACCTTGTTCGAGCAGTACTGAGTTACTCTGGGAATGGGTGTGTGATCTGTCCGTGTTTTTATTGCAGGAAAATGGATCTTGTTATGTGAGGGCATTGAGGAAACAACCACCAGCTACTGACAGGAAGAAAGGCCTGGGTGGAATATTCAGGTAGGAAGGTTTTTTCTTTTTAATGCTCCGTCGGGTGCCAAAATACTCCGTCTTTTCCAAACAGTGCCTCATGTTTTAGGCTTTAACAGCTGCTCTGGTCCCTGTCAGAGCGTGTCTGTTTGCTGTTTGGTCAATTGATCGGGGCAAGGAAGCACTGCAGGCACAGCCCTCAGCACAGACCTTCCCCGGGCTAGCCCTGGTCCGACTATTGATCCCAATGTACAACACAAACAAATTACTCTGGGCTATTCAAGTGATAAAGCAGAGCAATAATATGTGCTACTAGCTTCCCATAAATGTGCATTTATTACAAACTAGCAATCCCTGCGTGCGAATGCATAGTGGTTTCAATAGTGTGTTTAATATCTCATGGCCAGTTGTACGGAATGAAAAACCAGATATGGGCACCCCAAGATTACCCTCTTCCTCTCCTCCTTTTTCTCTCAAAATTTGTTGCAAGTATCAATTAAAAAAAAATACCATGAAAGAGACTTCAATGTATTTACAGTTATTCTGAATGCAGTATAGCAGCTGAAAGGGATGTCCATATCCTCATGACCATCACTATTGAGGATGGGTGGATGGTAACAACCCATTTCCAAAACATAATGTGAGCAACCATTAGATCATACAGGCTCGGGGTAGGGGCAGTTTCTCTGTGCATTTTTTTTTTATTATTATTTTTCATCTGTTATGCAGTGCTCATAATCCTCCTCCTCCTCCTCCATATCTTCAGTGCTACACTGTGATGACCACAGACAGTTGACCCAAAGGCATTTCTTGATGAACATTTCTGTCTGCTATCAGCCTTGAAAAACTCAAGAGCTGTATGGGAGAGGAATGCATAGGACTAATATATATAGGCTGGCGAAGCAGGGAGAGGGAAGAATATAAAGTGTAAACCTTGCTTGCAGCAGAAATGCCATCCCTCTTTTACCTCTGATAATTAGAAGCCTTTCTGACATGGCTACTAAGGAGGACGCCCTCCGAGCTGCTTTCCTTCTTGTGGGGTGTTGCTTTGCCTTGCTTTGTTTTAAGGCAAAACACAGATTTCAGTGGATGCCCGACTATTGCAGTATGATTCACCCCTACTCCTACACTGTAAATGATTACTTGCAAATACTTGTACGTGGTTATTTATAAAAAGGGAATGCTTTTGTTCAAGATTACATTTTAAGTAATTTTTGTGGTATCAGTAACGCTCATAAAGCTCGTAAATTCTTTCATTAATGTCTTTAGCTAAAATCAGACTGGGTGCTTAGATGGTTTTAATTGTGCCTTTTATTTTTTAACAGGGAAAAAATCTTAGCTAAATTGAGAAAGAGCAATACTGATCAAATCTGTGGTAGTAGCTTTAGAGAAATGATCACATTTTTTTGTGGTGCCTTAAAAATATATTATGTGTTATGCCCCCTAACTATACATGTAGTATATATTTTTTTCTTACAAAAGCTGCATATGCAGTCTTAGAAATGCAGCTGAAATGCTGGATTTTTTTTTTTTATTATTAGCAGTTTTGAATAGGGTGCTTGAAAGTCTGCCGAAGGTTTCCCTGGATTTAGATTATGGTTTAAAAAGAAAAAACTGTCCCTTTTCTATTCCATCTAGCAACTTGGGGAACAGCAGCTCCTTGCTGTGCCTTCGGGTCACGTGGCCGCGCTGCTGTAGAGCTGGAATGTTTGCCATGGTATTTCCGGAGGCTTCATAAACACGCAGCCAGAACGGAGGCTTTAGGAAGGCTATCTTACTATTATGATTTTCCTTTTATTTGCGGCAAAAATACGTTGCAGTTTAGGTGTTTTGGGATTGCACTTTTTATAATGTAATTAATCCGGAGAATTATAATAATTAACCTCTTAAAAAAAAGGGAAATCTTTAAAAAAAAAAAAAAAAAAAAAAAGTGGCCCTATTTTTTGTTGGTGCTTTTGTGTAAAAATAGTTATCGTTGAAAGGGATTCCTGGCAACTTAAATAGTGGAGGTAGGTTTCATATTTAGGTGGTCTGAGTGGCTGCCTTTTGGCACGTGTGCCCGTAAGGCCGCTCTGCAGTGGGCCGTGGTGTCTGTCATGTTGCAGGCGGGCGCCGAGCAGCCCCGACCGAGCTGCAGACCCGAACGGGGGGCACGGGAGCTGCTCGCCCAGCTCAGCCCAGCCCAGCCCTGCTGCTGCTGCTGCCGCTGCTGCTGCTGCTGCGAGGCCCCGGGCACGGGAGACAGGCCTGGGGCTCCGGCTCGCTCTGGTGTCGCGGACCTGGCCTCCCGCGGCGGCCGGGCGGGCTCCTCCGGGCTGGCAGGGGTGCGTTTTGCTCCTCCTTGCCCTGCTGCTCCCCTCCTGCTTGGCAGCTGCGCCCAGCTCCTTGGTGAACCAGGGCAGAGACCTGATCTGCTTTAAAAATAACCCCGCAGAGCGGGGGGAGGATGAACGGGGTATTCTTAGCTTAACCCGTGGGGTTCCCTGTGCAGCGCTGCCCCACCGCCCGGGCACGGCGGGACGGGAGCGCCGGGCAAGGGGAGCCCATACAGGGCGACAGGGGCAGGAACTGCTGATTCCAGCTTTTCCCCAGAGAAAATAAAGCATGGCAATGTTGCGGTGTGCAGCATGAGGCGGTGCTATGCCTAGAGAGCTGAAAGAGTGGCTATTTTATAACCGTACTAATATGGATTTGTTGCTGATTAGAAACTGCAGCAGCGGTCCCCGATGGGGGCAGAGATCACCGCAGAGCTTTTCTTCAAAGCGCAGAGCGTCGGGGTTTCCAAATTCAGGTGCCACACTGCCCTAGCAGAGCTGGAGTTGATTGAGACCTTGGCTTTGCCTCCTGACATCAGGCCTGGCTTTCTGGTTCGCTTTTCCTCTTCCCTTCCAAACTTTTTGAAGCTCATCCTTGGTGTGACTTTAGTTATTTAATGATGCTGTCCAGGTGCCGAAGTATAGCATCAATTACTTTAATAAAGTAAGAGTTCTAACCGAATAAACATGTAATATCTGGTTGCCACATGTCCATATTGTCTGCCTCCTGCTGCTTATCCTTGCACACCTGGGTGGGCAGATGAGAAGGCAACACGGGAAAATGTAGGACAAGGACTTTGCGAAAGGCAAAGGAAGGGAAGGAAAACTGTGGATAGAATAGTTGGTGAGGACTCAGGGTAGGAAGAAGAGTGAGGAGAAGATACTGCAAGGGAAAAGAGACGGAGTTTGAGGAAGGAAAATTGCCCCGTAAGGAACAGCTGCGTTTGGAAAAATAGGTGTAAGGAAATATGGATATTGTCTGTCTGCAGGATTACAGGAAGAGCTGGTTGGCTTTGCTGTGGTGGCTTTGGAAGTGCTGTCAGGGCAGGCTACAGCAATTGCTGCCCTGGCCCTTGTTGTGTGAATGGCTTCTGTCTGTGTCCTGCTGCCTATAAAGGGAGGGAAAGATGGGAAAACCGAGAATGTGATTTTTTTCCTTTGCTTATCTGCTTATCTCAGTAGATATTGGTAGAGAAATCTCAGATCTTGTGACGTAAAAATCCTACTTTTGGTCATATCTGCTGGACTGGTGTAGTCTAGTGTGTTAGTACCATCTGAGCTATATTTAGAGAAGCCAAGTGAGAGGAAATAGTGTGGAGATAGAAGCAGTCCTGAAGTTATATTGGAGCTGCATGTGAGGTGGGGAGGGGGTAAATACTCTTTCAGTGATTTTGGTTTAAATATAAATGCCCTAGAATTTAAAAGTAACCTTTTTAAAAGTAAAACTTCAGTCAGAGGCAAAACGTGGGCTGAGTTAGACACTCTCTGCTTCTGTATGTTTTTTTTCCAAGTGAACACACAGAGCGGTGGAGAAATGCCCAAGCAAGGTATAATACACTTGGTTAAACTTTAACTTCTTTCCTTTCTTACTGGTCCTCAGTCCTGTGCTGCCTGGTAAAATGATATAACACTGTAGTGCATTTCAGGTAGAACAGGAAAACAAATCTAGCCTTTTAGGTAATGGAAACAGTATGAGAGTGCTTCAGTTTTTGGAAACATTCCAATGTTTTATCTTGTTCCTTAGTATGTCTTAATGTTTTATAAGTTCTTTGCCTTTATGAAAATGTGTAAAGAGTTTGTGAAGTTAATTTTGTAGTGGTAATATGTGGAGCTGAATAATGGTTTTCATGTCGTTTGGCTTTGCTACTTGCCACCTAAGTTCTCCCAAATCTTCATAAGGAAACTTTGTGTAGGCAGGCCGAAGGAAATGATGCTTGAAACTTGCTCTCAAAAGCTCCACTCTCTTAATTGCCTTTGACATTGGTTGAGAAAGACATAGCTTCAGCACAGTGAAAAGAAACCAAAATAAGTTATATTCTTAATAAAGGATTATCTATCTTAGTGAATTTGTACTGACAGGACAGTACTGGTTAAAAAGAAAAGAACTTCTGCAGACACTCTGCATTTCATCCTAGTTTTATGTTGCCTAAGCAGAAGTCAGGGAGATGCAGCGAAATACCCCGTGTACAAATACAGAGAGTAGAGGAGCCTTTTGGTCTGAGGCACCTCTTTTAGTATGGGGGGGCTTCTTCTCACTGCTTTCATCATTTGCTTTAAGCCATTAAACCATCTCCTTCTGAAGGATGACATAGAAAGAGTGTTTAAATGTTCTGTTCCCCGTCATGTAACTCCACAGGAGATTGCTGGATCCTTCACTAAAAGTATTTCATATTGGTGTGGAGATTTTCATGACCTTACGGATGTTGGCTTGCACTTCTCTGTGGAAAGAAGTATTTCCAAAAGAAATAATGGGCTGATTGAGTACTTATTTTTGATTTGATATTAAACAAAATCTTTTTCGATAAGAGGCAATAATTTCACTTCTTCCACTGACGCTTTTCCCCTGAATCTTACTTAGTTCCTCAGAGGGAGCTCCTGACCATCAGAATACATTGCTTTAGAGTGTCTTAGATCAGCTGCTTTAGAAGCCAGAAATTTGTATCTTTTTACTAATAGAAAAAAAAGTAAGGATAACTGTTAATATGATTTGTATAGCTTGTGCATATATATATATATATAAATGCACATATTAACTACACAGCTAGATTTTGTTAGCAGATGGAGATGATGTATGTATATGTTTATAGCAAATATGACTGAGGATTTTTTTGAATAAGTCTAAATCAACATACGATTGGAAAACTCTTGAGAATTCTTAAACATGTTTTATATTGAAAAGGATTTAATTAAATTCCTCTAATCTTTCTAAATTCAGAAAATTCACGGTACAGCACACATTTTACTAGGTCTTGCTATTTCTGATAGTATAGCTTTCTTTGGAGGCCTTCAAATGGAAAGCAAGAGAAATCTTTTTCTCTTCAAGACAAAACCTCAGTGCGAGCATGCTCTTTTAGGGGTATTTCTTTTGTCTATAGCCCTAGTTTGATTAATGTCATTTGATTTGCTAACATTTTTTAAAGTATATGGAAGAACAGGGAAAAATATCATTTCAAGCGCGTATCAGTGACTAAAATGCTGCCTTAAATCCCAAAGATATATGTGAGGGGAATCTCATGGGTTCAGCTGTACAAGGTGAACACGCAGTGGAGATGCCTGTGACCTTGCATGTGGAGATGTTGCTCACATGCTTCCGCATGTGTCTTTTAGTGGGAATTGTAAGCAAACAAAAACTAAAACTACTGCTTTACAAGCAAGGTCAGCAGCAAAGATGCAACGTGTTTGCTACAGTGATGATTTGGTGGTAGAGTTCCACAATATAATCACGTATTGAATAAAAGGTGTCTCTTGCTCTTGCCTTTTTAGGTGTCACATCTTCAGTGGAATTTCTGTCATTATTTTGCTGCCTTATCAGGTGGGCAGAAGCGAAATAACTTCTTTAGGCCGTTTCCAGTTTGATATAGCTTTGCAATGAACACTTTGTTAGTACACTTTTGAATGTAAACAGACCTGATCTCTTCATCCTTTCTTATGCTCTTTGTCTGGATCACTTCATTGCTCTCCTTTGATTTTTTTTTTTGTCTCACTTGGCTCAGAACTGAAGAGCTTTGCCTTGCAAGTGCTGACCGCTTGTAGGTGATCAGAGATCCAGGTGATGGTGTGAAAGGAGCTCCTGTTTTCTCAGGTCCTAGGCTGCTAGGAGAGGATTCTTCCCTCTCCGTGCTCATGCCTCTTTAGGACTCCCCTTAAGCTCCCAGCCAGGCCACCAGTGAAGGGGATGGGGACAGAGCAGCCTGGTGGCAATCGGCTGCAGACCACTGAACATCTCCTCTGCGGCGGTGGTGCCTTTGGGTCCTTTCTGCCCCGGAGCTCGTAGGAGCTGGTGGGGACCTAGAGGTGATGGGCGCCCTGTTCCCGCCGTTACCGCTTCCCAGAGTCGCGCGGCGCGTTGCCCTCTCCTTCCGTCACACTGCAGCTGAGCATCGGGTGCCATGGAGCTCAAAGCAAGGGACAGGAATAGACCCTGCCATGGGGGTGCACATGGACCGAGGGTGTTCCCACGTGGTGTTGGTGGCAGATGGGCGCTTGGTCTCCGTCTTTGGCCACGCTCTGCGTGGAGCTGAACCAGAAGCCCCACAGCCTCCGTGAGGACGGTGCTGAGGCCGAGCTAATAAGGCCTGTCTCTCGGCAGGGTGCAGGAGATCCGGCTTGCTGCTGTGCTAATTGTGCTCACGCAGCTTCCCGCTCGGAGCTGGCTCCCTCGCAGTCGCCTTGGCCGGGGGCCAGCAAGGCTCGCCTGGGCCTGCCATGTGCCATGTGGGCACAGGCACATCCAGCACTTGGAAGTGTCTGTCAGTAGCAGGAAATTATATTTGGAGGGAGTGGAAAATGTTTGGCCTGACTACATGGATAAACAATATTAATGAACGAGGAAGTAGGTAACAGTTTTAATAGGGAAAAGGATTGATTATTCCGAATATAGTTTCTCTGCCGTAAGTCCTGTCTTTGGCCCTCCTCTGTTCCTCGTATGCCATCGTCACTGGTAGTTTGTTTTGGTTTTGTTTGTTTGCTATTTCATGGGGACACTCCCCGGGTTTAAGGAACTTCATTGTAGGAAAAACGAGTAGCCTGATGTTCTAGCGGGGAAGCAGAAATCAACCTAAACACAAGGCTGGAAACGGGCAGAGTTCCAGCAGGGAGAAATTTGCTTTTGCCATTAGCCCATTCCTTGTTTTTGCCTGACTACCTTTCCTCTACTTCGTCTGTTAGCAAATTGGACAGAACGTTGTTTATAAGGAAGCAGCAAGGACCTGTGTCTCTTAGTATTAAAGTGCTGTAGTTACAAAAATCTAAATATATAAAATACACACTACTAACAGACACTTTATATATATATACATATATAAAGAAGGAAAAAAAAAAAAAAGGATTTAAACTGTAAAAAGCCCGAATTTGTTTTCTTAGGTTTGGAAAACTGGAGCTCAGCATGACTTGAAAGCCACATCCTCAGCTGGCCTGGATGGGTTTAGTGCTCCTGATTTCCTCAGTTCCCCGCAGCTGTGGTGGTTACTTCAGCTAGAGTTTGTCCCTCCCAATATTAACAAGTTTTTCCCCTGTGAAGAGGTGGTGGGTAGCTAGAGGTGCCATCAAGGACCAAGAGCGAGCAAGCGAGTGAGTGCCTATGTGTGCAAATTGTGAAACATTAGAGAAAACCAGGCTGGTTATCTGTGAAATCAGAAAACAGTGCATCAGCACAGCACTACTGGCTCCCTTAGTACTTGAGCTGCTTTTCCTCAGAATATCTTCTTGGGCCAAAGATTTCCCGCATTTCACAAACATGGATGCACCGCTGCATTAACGTATTTGCGGTTTTGAAGCTCTTTCTCCATTTGAGCAAAACCCTCAAAAAGATAGTACCGACATTGTTTTTTTTTAGTTCTGAAGTTGCTGCTGTTAAAACAGGTAGGGAAATGTCTTTACGCTGCCAAACAGTGATTGAGCCTCTTGAATTAATTTGAAATTTCAGCAGCACTGAGCAGTATTTTAGTGGCACTGTAATCCTGTCCATTAACATGTTAAGTCTGCAGGCTCTACTGCCACTGGAAGAGGAGCCCTGCAGTATTTAAATAACACTGTAACACCATGGTATTATATTCAGGTCATTAGGAGGGGGCATTGTGCAGGATGGAAGTTATTTGGCAGAACGTCAAGGTTGAATCATGTAATCGGTGTTTCTTTGCCTCTCCAAATATGTGGATTAAAGGGTTTTTCTTTGTTTTTTATTTTTAATACACCTAACTCTTCCCCTGTCTCAGCCACCACAACATCTGTATGCTGCTTATGCTGGTAACAAATGCAGGCAAGATATAGAATAATAGAAGGAAAAGAGATGAGTAAATGTAGATGGTACAACTGATTGCTGGGGTAGCTGGGGGGAAAAAAAAGCAGATTTTGAAGGACTTTGACTTCCGTTCTGGTTTTCAGAGTGCAGACTTGCTTCAGTTGGAGGAAGACCTGGAAGGTTTACTTCTCGTTTTATTGAGAGTTATTCTGCATGAATCACGGCTGTTGGTAGGTTAGCCTGCAGCTGGGCAGTTTGCTTTCACGGCAGGTATCAGTACCTCTCCAAAACGCTGAGAAACACTGAGATCGAAGATTAATATTTTCCAGTGCTGATCCCTAGTGTTAATGTCCCAAAGAGACTGGACACTGATCTCCGACTGAATGCACCAAGGGAGATGGACCTCTGTCCCCTGCTGTTGGGCTTTAGGAGACTCCTCCTCTGCCCACACATTGGGCTGCTCTTAGCTGTTCTGAATCTTCTTTGCAAATGTCCTTATCACTCAGGCGGCTGTGGGAGAGCTGAGAGAGATGTTGGGCTGTGCAGAGCATCTGTTCTCAGCAGCTCAGCTCATTGCCCTCCCTCGCTGGAGTTACTGTCCTTCAGAGCCGGGTGCTAAATAGTTCATATGGTTATTGTGTGCACCACTAGAGACCAAACGAGCTGGCTTAGGTAAAAATGTAACTTCTTGCCTGCAAGAAACTAGGTGTCCATACCAGAAGTAGCCTATCTGGCTGGGAGGAAACGAATCCCAGCACAGGTAATGACTCTTCCCTCCTCTTGCCCTTGCTGGGTGCAACTGCAGCTACTGAGGTGATGCGAATGTAAGAGCAAGTAACCAAAGCATCAGGTAAGGCCAGCGCAGATGGAGTGAGTTGCAGTTGGGTCGGAGTGTGATAAACTCCTCAAAAGGCCGAGCTAGGAGCCCGCGAGCAGGACACGCGAGCAGGCTCTGCCCTTCCTGCGCTCCACACTGCTCGCGGAGGCTGCCGGGAGGAGGGCGAAACAACCGTGTGCTTATTCGAACAGTTTGTTTTCCTTTGGCCTGGAATATTGGCCAAGTTCCTGGATAGTCATTCCTGCTTTTGTGTGTGTGACTTTTTTTTTTTTTTTTTTTTTTTTTTTTTTTTTTTTCTCCTTCTGTTTCGGGTGGAATTCATAGAAAAATCTTGGAGCAAGAAGTGTGTTTAGCTGCTGTATGCCAGGGTGCCAAGCACTCTTGAGAGTACTGGAAGTGATTTTGAGGTCCTCTTTTCGAAAATAATCTTAGCTTAAACATGAGGCAACGTTGCAGGGCTCGTATCTGTGCAGGATGAGGACGTTGCCTTTCCTGGCAGAGTCCTTGCTGAAGAGGCTGCGGAGACAGATAGCATCAGCAGATTAAACACAGATACGGATGTCAGGTCCCCAAACAGATCCCAGAAGAAGCTGGCAGGGATGTTCCCTGTAACTGAGTGTGCTGGGCAGTAAAATGGGAATTAACCCCAATAAGGGCTGGGCTCATTGGCCCTCCCTGGGCATCCCCGGGGTCAGCACTGCGGACAGAATAGTGACCTGGTCAGGCCTGGGTTAACCCAGCTCCGCCTGTCTCCTCTTCCAGCTGCGTGTTATATTCAGTGGTACAATGATCTTTAAAGAACCATTCATGCTGTATTCTAGGTTATATCAAGGACAGCACAAACCTAGAGAACTCTGCTTCTTTTCTGTATGATGGACGCAGTAAGAGTGCAGATTATATGGGGATGTTGGGAAGTTAGCATTGGTCTTCATCCAAAAATGGGATGCCAGCCCGAGAGATCCTGGATAGCTCAAGTTCTGTCTGCACTTTCCATGTTCATTTTTATGTGAGTTTTAAGCTGTTTGTTTCTGCAGAGGGTACAGTTGCTGCCAAAGCCTGGTGTACTGCCACCTCTCACTTTTGCTGCTGCTTTAGGTATGTTAGCTTGTGCTATACGTATATTAGCTCATGTAGAGCAAGTCTGCTCCACCTTTTCTGTTTGATGTTGTTTTTTTTCAAGGGATATCAGTAGTATTTCTTTAAAAATGTCCCCAGACAAAGAGCTCTCCAGAGAGTGGGTCTCTGCTGATCCATGCACTTAGTAATTACTCCTATGAGCTGTCATTTTAACGTAAAAATAGAACATGTTAAATATTGATTGTACATCTGTATACCAGTTCTGTAGAAACATGTAGATTGATAGATTCAAATGGCATTTTTCCCCTCTAATTCAGCACAAGTAATAGTTTCATTCTTGAAAAATTATGTATGAGCACATATGAGCTTGTGCTTTATGTAGTGAGCTTTATTCTACCTGTGTAGTTAAATGAAGTATTCCTGGGAGCCTTCTGGGTCCCCTTTGGTGCTCGGGGGACGTGTGCTTGCTATGCGACGTGGCAGTGAGCAAACAGCGAGAGGGTCACGATGGAGAGAGCACTGCTGCTCCAGTCCAACACGTGCCCTGCACCAGGTATTTGCTCTAGACTGTGTGCACTAGAAATGAAGAGTGGCCTGGCATTTAATATCGCTGTGCCACTCCGAGTGCATTTGCAATATATCTGCTGAGGCTGCAAAACCTTTTGTCTTTCATACTAAGGTTAATGTAGTTCAGCATCTGTCTGTCGTGTTTTGCCATCTCCCTGGTGCTGCGTGGCTAGAACATGCTTTTCTCTCCACTTGTTGGAGGCAGATGTTTGGGGTTTGGGCTTCCATAGCCTTGACCTTGCAATCCTTTATGCCTTTTTGGATGCACTGGTTTGAATCACTGACTGCTGCCTTGGTGTAGAAACTTGTTTCACCAACTTGAGCTTTTATCCTCCTGCAAGGAGTGGTCAGGGAGACGGAGAGATTGCAGGTGTGGTTGCAAAAACACATATGTTACGAGAGGATGCAGAGGTAGTAAGCTCTGAATGCTTGCAAAATAATTGTCCTACAAATCATTATGATCCCTCAACTGACTTTAAGTATTAGCAGTGTTGAGATAAAGTTGAATTGACTCCAAGTTCATTTTCCACTTTCTTAAAAAAAAAAAAAAAAAGAAGAGTCTTTACTTGAAATGAGCCTTACTGATGAATTGAGGAGGATGTTTTAGAAGTAGGGACTGCTGTGGCATTTCTTTGCACTGTTGACTCCCTTGCGTGGCACAGTTCCTGCTGGTAGATACTAGATGGTGCCTCAGTAAAGACTGCGGGTAGCCAGCAACTGCTCTGGCGTGTGACTGCTGACCTAGATTAATACAAGCCACAAGGGAGCGGACCAGACGTTCTCCTTTTATTGCATAAAGGTCATTGGATTCCTGCAAGCAGATCAGTGCATTGGATTCAGGTTTGACGTTAATCAAGAATATACCTATGACAACATCCAGCAGTTTTTGAAGGTTTTTACCTTTGTATTCTGTATCTAGTCGACTTATTTTACACATGCACAACTAACTAACTGCTATAGCATCTATATATCCTCATAAGCTATCAGAATTGCTGCTGTGATCTTTGTAGAAGTCATGTTTGGCCATGGAGAAGGTAGACCTTACAGGATGGCTGCCTGCTTGCTTTTACCAACTTGTATTGATTTTTTCCCCCCCTTTTTTTTTTGGCCACACACACGCAAACACACAGTGCCTTCTCATCCTGATGCTTCAGGCAAAACGTGTGAGCTCAGGTGTCATATTTCTAATGCCCTTTGCATGCAAGTTGAAATCTTGCTCAAGTGCAGAGGCTGTACGTTTATGAAATACAGAGCACAGGCACCCTCTGTGCTTCCAAAAGTCCTAGGAAAATGCCTGTGAGGTGAGGCCATGGTATCTTCTGAACAAACGCTTTATGTTCTTGAACTTTAGAGTTCTCAGTCTTTAAAACTGGTGTGAATGACAAAATGCCCTAAATACCTCCATATGTGTTTATACTTAATAGGTATAAAATCACTAGTGCTGAGCTAGCTTAGGACAAAGGGGAAACATCTGCTGAATTCATTTCCATGAGGTAGGTGGTTCGCTTCGGTGTCTGTGCTGGGGAACAGTGGCTTCCCTACAGAGAGGGGAAGGAAATTAAGGGTATAGCAATCGCTTAAATAATTGAAACAAGGCAGTTGTGGATGAATAAAAAAGAGTGACGAAAGGATAATAGAGGGAGAACTAGAACCACTTCTCAGCCAAGAAGCTTGGGCAGTGCCCGCTTTTCCAAGATGTTCCCAAATCCCTGAAGGAATCCAAGGCTTTATTCTCAGCAGAGAATGAAAGATCAAGTCAAAAACAACTTTGGGTCAAACAGGAGGAGAGGGAGAGGGTGCAATTGCCAGATGAGAAACTTCAGTTAATGTTTAAGTGTTTGGGATGTCATCGAGAGAACTGGTGCTTAGAAGGAGACCTGCCTACTTTTGTTTTTACTGTAGAGCCACACGAAATCCTCACGTGACGTAGGCTGCTCCAAGCGCAGGCTGCCGTCGTACTGTGCTTACTGGTCCCTATTGATCCTCTGTGTCCGTGGGTGTTGCTGGCATTTCCGAGGCCGCGTGTCCCTGCTGTCCGGTGCTGCAAGAAGCCAGGCCATTCACACCCCTTCCTAACCAGCTGTGGAGGGAAGGGTCCCTCCTGCTCTGTGGCTAGCTAGGGCGTTCAGGAGGACGTTGGCAGCTCTGCTGTAGCGTGGCACTTGTGTAATGTAAGCTGTAGCTGCACCTATGGTGTGGGGGACGTATGAAAGGAGGGCTGAGGCAACATCTAGCCCGTCCTGCTCCTGCATCGCCTCCGATCATGACTGACTTCTTTCTCTTGCAGCCTGTGCTTAGAAGTGTGTAAGTCCTGAAGTTAAAGCGAGTTCTTAAAATAGAAAAAGTTGCTTAGACCAAAGTGTTCTTGGAAGCACAGCTGTATCCATATGGATGCAAACTTTGACACAGTTGCTCTGAACACATCCCTAGGAGGTAAGCATCAGGGTGGCACCTTGAAGTTGACTGCTACCCGAGTTCTTGTTCATAGTATGTGATCAGCTAAAGGACATAGTTTCCAGCTGTGCCTTGCTTTTCTGCTCTTCAGCCCTGATCTGCAGAGCCCCTGGTACGAGAAAAGTGGGAATTTGCTTTCCGTGCCATGATTTTGACTCCTAGTGCTCCCTGCCTGCCAGAAAGAGTGGTTGGTAAGTTGGGAAGCATTTGTGGCACACAAGTGGCAGAGTCTTGTTGAGCATCCTCCCCTGGATGTATTAAAAATAAAAATGAATGGTGGGCTTGGTTTCAAGCACACATAGAAGCATTTTGACTGCAAGTTCTGTAGATTTAGAAGCAAAGTATAGTTTAGTATAGCAGAGTTCTTTACTAAGAAGCCAGGATTTGTTTATTTTTATGAAACCTTTCTAGGAAGTTGAATCCCTGACAGCATTAGCAGCACATGAATGCAGTTGGGCTATTGGGGAAATAAGTGTCTTCTGTAGAGTAGTGTCTTCAATGTTTTAACTGGTTCTTAAAAAAGAGGAGAGAGAAGAAGAAGGAAAAAAAAAGCAGTGGGCTAATGCTATTGAATGAGATACAAGAGCCTGAAACCGCCGCTCAATAAACTGATTCATTCTTCAGGAAATTGATGGTGTTTCAGAAGCTGTTTCTTCAGATAGCAGTCACTGGCTGAGCTTCCCAAATGAGTGTGCAGTGGGAGCGTTGAGAGAGGCCGGGATCCGTCTAGGATGGTGCTGGTTTGGTACACAGGCTTGTGGGCTTATCTCACGGGGCATTGTGGCACACAGCAAAACTGATAAACAGTTTCAAGCAGCAGTGGCTTCTCGTGACCTTAAACAGAGCTTAGTTGGTGTCTAAGATTCAATTCAGGGGATTTGATCTTTGTTCTCTGTCCGTCTCTTTCTCATTTACTTCAATTAATCCGTCTAGATGTTTGTTGCTTGTCCTCAAAACTGCGAGAATGAGGCTGTGTCCACTGCAAAAAATGGTGCTTTGCATTAAAATTGCTTAATAGAAGGAGCAGGGGGACACATATGACTCGTTTTTGTTTTGTGTATGATTGATTGAACCCATAAATGCTCCTTTTCAAGAGACATAGTTAATTTTGGTGAAACGGATTGAAAGTCGCTCCAATAAAAGAAGAGCAGGCGCTTCATGATGTTCCCATGTGCAAATGCTGACGTGTTCCAGGCTGCCTGTGGCCCCAAGAAATGCTCCAGCTCTGGGTGAGTTGGGGTTTAGGGCCCGGGTGGCAGCAGCAGCTGCTCAGTCCGTCAGCGTGGCTGTGGCTTTCGGTCACCTGAGGAGAGGCCCTTGATAGCTAGTACATTGAGCAGTACGTTTCTTGCTCAAGCCACTCTTAAGTGACCAAAAAAACAGGGGAGCTGATTTTTGTACTAAGTGGCTTTTCCGTGAACGGCTTAATTCCAGCTAGCTGCACTTTGGGATCTGCTCAGCAACAGCCCCAGCGTGGCTGGTGCTTGCACGTGAGCGTCGCGCTCTTGTTAGTTATTTGTCTCCTGGCTGCATGTGTGTGGGAGGGGGGTGGTTATCTCTGTTTTCCAAGAGACACAGAGGCATGAATTGACTTGTGTGCTCCGTCCTCGCTGTCTCGGAGCGCTCTCTGGAATGATTATGTCTTAAAGCCTTTCAGAAGCTCCAGCGAGGGGGGGCTGCGTGAGCTCATGCTTTATGCTTACAGGATCCAAGAGCAAACTGCTGCAGTCATCTGACTGGAAGCAACATTGATTTTTACGCATTTTTTTTTCTCAATATCTCGGAGGCCGGATCAAAGCGAGTGTGCTCGGAGCTGAGCAGTGCGGCGCGGTGGCGGGGAGCAGCTCAGCTGCTGCTGGTGGAGGGCAGGCTGCTCGGCGGAGCTGCGCGGCCGCCCTGGCGCGCCGCCTTCCCCGCGCCCAGCTCCTTTGTCCCTCTGCCCACCCCCCGCCCCCGGTTATTTTTCCAAGCCCTTTCCTTGCTCTTTCTGGGGCGGCAGCAGCAGCTGCTGGTGCTGTCCTGTAATTCTTCCATCGTGGTCACAGGGGACTGGAAGGGAAAAGACGGTCTGTCTCGGCAGCAGCCCACCAGCTGCCGCCGCAATGTTTAATGCGTAAATTTGCAAAATGCAGCTTTTAATTTTGCTTTGCAGTCAGAATGAAAAACTGGAACACACCACCGCTGCCATCCTTGATTGATTAATAGGAGGCTCTGCTCCCTGTTCCTTGGTTCAGACTTGGATAAGAACTACTTGGAAGTGGCTTGAAATAAGAGGAGAAAATCTTGACAGGTTTTTACAGTGATGGAGTAGTTGACAGCGCAGTGTTGTGTATGTATGCTGGAGAATGCACTGTGGAAAAAACATTAGGTAATAATAATAATAAAAAAGAAAAGCTCAACTATATCAGAGTGCAAAATGATGTTACTGTCCTTGGAGTCGTCACTGAGATGAGCAGGGTCTCTTTGTTCAAGTGTCGATGAATAAGAGAGTTCCATAGATTCTAGCACAATCCTGGAAACAGAACAGGTTTCTGGTCTGAGGTGTCTTTTGAGGGATAAGAAAGAAGGTTGGAGGAGAGAGCAGCACAATTCCTATTTTTCCTCTGCTTACTTTCCATTCTCCGGCTCCAGTCATGCACCCTGAGTAAGAAAAGCAATCCCCAAGTTCCTGTTAGGAATGTATTTGTATAATCTCTTTAGTGTATATTTATGAATGACAAATCTATTCGTGCAACCATTCAAGAAAAACTTGGGAAAACTAGGGAATTGCAAAAGAATTTATTTGCAGTGAATAATTTGACTCAGGAAATAGTGGGTAGTTCAGAAGACTTGAACCATAAAGCACTATTTAGCTACAAAATTAATTCCTGTGGTTGTGGCACACATTGTTGGCCAGGCAAGATAGTTGTGTGCTGGCGGGGAGAACTATTTTAATCACAAGCCAGTTTTGCAGCGAGATGTCCCTGGACACCCCATTGCCCTCTTGGTTTTCTTGGTTATTTTTTCCCCTCTCTCAAGGTCCCTTGGCATGGGGGTTGTATGGGACGTGAAGCCCATGAATGTACATTCATTGGGACAGTGTATCCGGGCTGCCCTTCCCGCTGCACGTCGGGGAGCCCGCTGGGACGCGAGGCCAACCGCGTGGCTGCCGCGCCAGCTCCGAGCCCGACCTTCCCGTCCAGATCTGTCCAGCCGTGGGTGAGAGCAGGCTGGATCTTACCTTTGTGGTTCGCCTTGGGTCTGCCAGTAATGGCACGGTGTAATCGTGTACTGATCCCCAAAAGCACTAGTCACGTTTCTCTACATCTTATGTGATGCTACTGTCAACAATCTGAAGTGAAAGCCTTAGCAAACTCTAATCCCACAGACTGTGCTGTTCTCAGTAAATAGAGTGTGTGGATGTGCTGGGAGGACTAACTAAATCTAGGTGTGTCTTTGGGACTGCAGGAACATTTTAAATAGTTGACAGAATCAATACAGCATACTACGTGCACGTGTGTGTGTGTGCACACATTATATATATATTGGGTTTTTCTAGCGCATATGAAATATAGCCCTAAACGTACACCCTGCCTTCTAGTTGCAGGGCAAATAGAGTAGAAAAAGGTGTTTTATGAGATGCCCGTTATTTTGTCACGTGAGAGGGTAAGGGGAAGGAAGAGGAGTGTTTGCCTGAAGCTTTTCCTGTATTATGTTGTTGTTTGTTTGCTTTGCTTTGCTTTTTCAATAAGCATGGTATACTTGCCTGTTTATTTAAAAGTGGTGGTCAGTGCTCTTACCTAATGCAGGGAGAGGTCAAATATAGCGAAATGTGCAGACATTTTGGGTAGTTCAAATGCAATATTTTGGGTATGCTGCCTACACATTCACAGAGGGGAGGTAGAAATAAGAAAACCAAAGAGGACAGTGTTGGCAAGTAGAGCAGCAGAGTACTTGGGAATACTACTTTAGCCAAGTAATATAACAGTAGACATTACTAGCCTTTCAAGGGATCAAAAATGAACTATTAAAATATGTGAGATTTAGGCCAGAAAGAAAGGCCTTGTTATTTTAAAACTGCAGTGGTACCAAATGCATTAATGTTTATTAACTTCATTTTGACTATATGGCAATATAGAGGTCTGACACACACACACACACAGAAATATATACATATATAAAAGAAAGGTGATCTCTATTTTTTTCCAGTATGTATTTTCATTTTCCTTCCTATTGCAAAAAACTCATTTGCCTCCTTCCAAATTTCCTGAGCTGCACACTGAATGCTTTTAAAGATGATTAATTTAACATTTTCTTGACTTTTTCCTTGCCTTCAAAACTAGTATTTTTAACATTTGACCAGATCCCCAGAACCGCCTCTTCTATACACAGGTAGCTATTTTAGCACTCCAAGCAAGACCTTTCCTAGATATTGATCCTTGGAGCACAGGCTGCTTTCTGTCCGTTCTGCACGGAAGGAGTTTCAATGAAAAGCGCAGCATTGAACGCTCAGTGACGACCAGCCTGCGCTCATCCCTTCCCCTGTGGGATTTGCTCCATCCCTGCAGCTGCAGCGCGGCAGCTCGTGGCTTCCCTCCTGTGCAGGGTCACTACGGCCCTGGCTCTCTTGTAATCCCATAATCTAGTCTGGAGCTCCCTTTTGGTGCTTAGAATAAAACTTCTGACGAAGGAATGATAGCAAGGGGGTGTTGGGAGAAGATGCCTTTGGGGAAAAGGACCCACAAATACATATCATTCGCCTTGAAAGAATATAGCATTCTAGATGATGAGAACCTTATTTCCTAATTCCACAGTTAAAAGGTTTTTGATAATTAGACCTTTTGAAAACATATATTTGCCAAGATCTTTCTTTTAAACGGAGAGGGAGAGAGGTGGAACAACGTGCAAGTTGTGAGTGTGCTGAGCGCGTCACTGGGGATAGCATCGCTGCCCTTGGCTCTCGGTAAGCACAGTGCTCCATCAAGAGCCAGGGGATAATCTCGCCCTCTAAATTGTTTTCCTGGAATATCTGAGGCTGCACAGCTCAAAATCTGGAGAGAAGGCAGTGCGCCCCAGTCTCTTGCTTTGCCTGCTGATACAAGCATGATTTCATTATACAAACATTTGCTCCATTAATTGTGATTATTCCTAATCCTCCATTTTGCTTAATGGCAAAACATTTCACTGGAGGAAAAAAAAAATTAGATTAAGTAAAGACTTTGAGACAATAAAGGCTACTAATTGAAATCTGGAAGGGATACCCTGCCATGTAGATTCAAAATCCCCAAAGTTGTTAGTGAGGAATCCAGAGAAGTGATACCTGGAAGCCCTTAGGCATGCAGCGTGTGTGATGCTTGTGCCATTTAATTCACAGCTGCTTTCCTTGAGCACGGGAGCCTGGCTTTATTAAACAGGCACACATGGTTGTGCATGTTCTGGGTGTATTGTTCTGTTTGTTTTGTCTTTGATGGGAACGTAGAGGTTTTGGTTGAGCGTTAGTACCCACACAAGCATCCAGAAGCAGCTAGAGTGCAGAAGTGGCTGCTAGGATGCTATGGGTCTGGGGTTTCTGCCCTTTCCTTGTGGTTTTTTTTTTTTTTTTTTTTTTTTTTTTTTTGTCTTAACTGTTTACTGCCTGTCTTCTCCAGATGTAAAACTCCAGGTTTTACCTTGCTTGGAGTGCTTCGAGTCGGGGTGTGCAAAGTGTGAGAGGAGTTTGGGGAGGAGAGGAGAGGGCTGGTGCCTGTTTGCTTTCACCATGGGATGTGGTGCACAGGGATGTGGAGCTCTCAAGGTTTTCTTCCCTTGAAATGTGCAGTGCTTTTCCAGCAGCAGAGCTGAGGCCTGGGCAGTTTCTGGGCAGCAATAGGACAAGTTTCATAAATGTATTTTGGGGGTGCCCAGGCAAAAGGATTAAAGTATTGGGGATAAAGAAGAAAATATTTTAAGAGACAAAAACATCTCAAATACTGTAAGACATCTCCTATTCCTCTAAGGTAGTGAGATCTATGTGATTCTGGATCTTTGGGTTCTTCTTTTATTTATTTTGACATGATGTTCTTAGATTCATAATTGTGTGTGTCAAGGAACCAAGTGAAATATAAATTAATGGGGTTAAAAATGTCTGTCTCTAAAATCAACTAATTTCCGCACGTTTTCTGTCTGAGGCTCCCGTGACGCTCGCCCCCAAGTCTGCTAGGTGCGAGTCGGATTAGCCCCATTTTCAGGCCCATTTTCCCTGTTACCCCCTGATAAATTTATACAAGTTGAAGAGTGAACTCCAGGCAGAACCTCATTCCTGCTGGGGCCGGGAGCTGCGTCTGCGGAGCTCTGTGCTGGTGAATAGTGTCCCACTGTGCTCTGTATGGGAAAGTGTGTGGGTGGCAATTTGCATGGTAAACAAAGGCAGGCAGGGGAGGAGGATAGTTAACCTTCTGTTTCTTAATGCTTTAGATCTCCCTAAAACGCGCTGTTGAAAATCAGCAGCACCAAAAAGCACGACATGAAGACTGGTGTTTATTCCACTATTCTTTAAAATTATTAAGTGTTAATTAAAAGGATTTTTTTTTCTGTATGTTTATTGTGAAATTAGTTTGAGTATCATTTATTGCAATCTTGTGGTAATAACAAGTGAAGACTATTCTCTTAGGTTAAATATTTAGCTTTTCTCTCTTAAATGGCAACCTTTTATTTCAGCGGATCAGCAGGCCGGGGCTCCGCTCTCTCCCAGTGCCCTGAACAGCTTCTGCTCCCATTTGTCCTCAAAGGGGAAGGCAGGCAACGTGAATTAGATGGCAAGGGACCAGGAAGGGTGTCAGGAATTATTGACATCCTTATTTGTGCCGTGTATCTACAGCGTAACCTTGGACAAGTCTCTTCCCCTATGCCGTATCCCGTTATTAGATTGTAAATCTCTGCTGAGAAAATGTGCTGCGGCGTGTGCCGAGGAGCCTGCAGAAGAGGCCTGTGAAACAAAGGAGAGAGACAGTGGTAGCATTTTTTTTTCCCCTTGGACTAGTAGCCCTAGTTGAAGCCACCAGTTTCTTTGTCAACCCAACTCCGCTGCTCGGATGCAGCTCCACTGCGAGAGGCTCCTTGGCTCCCACCGCTAACGCAGCGGTCAGACAGGCAGGCAGCTGCTCCTGTGCCCTCACGGTGAAGGCTTTGGGCCTGTTTTGAAGATATTGGCAGCAACGAAGAGCTGGTTGGTGGTTCACGCCAGGGCTGCAGGAGAGGCGACGATGGCACGTCTGCCCTGGTGCAGTGAGGCCCGTCGTGGTGTCCCTGCAGGCAGGGCAGCCCACGTTTGGCACTGGTGGATGGCCCTGCAGTGCAGTGTCCTTCAGTGCAAACACGTTCCAGCAAAGGCCAGAAATCCCTTCGTCTGCCACGAGGGACTAATGGGCAGTTTAGAAGAAAACGTGGCATCTTTGGCAGCAGGAGCTCCTGCGCTTTTTAAACCACCTCTTTCTACTAAAATTTCCATTTTTGTTAAATGAAATTCTTGAGTTACTGCTGTCTGTTAAGAAGGTCAATAAAAAAATAAATTATTCCCTAATATCTCTAATTAGCAAAGTCCCAAGTTAAGCCCAAGTGTAAGAACAAGTATCTACTAAAATTCATCATGGTACGGTGAATTTTTTTTGGCCCTGTAGGGTATTGTATTGAACATGATTTTAAACCTGTTTGTTGCCTCACTTAGAGTTTTTCAAGCCTTTGAGTTTATCCCCTAACTGCTCTCGAGCTGATTTTTATCAAAGTTTCATTATATAAATCTGTCTCAGTCTTGAGAAGATAATGCAGCCTCGTGTAGACCCGCTTTTCCCTGCACTCAATGGCCAGCGAGGCCCCCCTGCTTGTGGGGCACTGGTGTTTGTTGCAGGGTTATCAGAGGGTGAAGGGTACAAAGCAGCTCTTGGCTTCAATAACTCCTGTGAGGGAAATATGGGGAAAAAAAATAGCTCTTTTGGTAAATGAGATAGCCCAGTGCATGATGGCCCTGTGATCCTGACCTTTGCTGTGGTTTTGAGGCTCTCGGAAGAGGAGGTTGGGAGGCTCCTGGTTTGGATATAACAGGAGGAGAACTTTTGCAGTGATCTTCCATAGTGCTCATCATGGGTTAGTTACAGTAGTGCCAAAAAGCAAAACTTGATCCAGACTTTTAACCGATGCTCTTAAGGTGCTCAAGAAAAGTGCACATGCGTTTTACGGGATCCTTTGCCAGCCTCTGAATGTCTAGTTTTGTTTGGGCAAAGGAAGAAATACCACAGAAAAGGCTCCTCTTGAAGTATGTGTGACCATCCGGGAGTGAGGAAAAATGGAAAATCTCCCAGGATCTCGAGACCAAAGAGTTCTGGGAAGTGTGTGAACTTCAGGAAGCCAGCCCAAAACCCCGGAGGTTTTGAGGTTTGCACAGTGCTGGGGCTAATGGGGGGAAAAAAAGAGGAACATTTTGAAATAGGAGCACGTTACTTGCTGTGATATGTAAAATGTGGTGTATCTTAAAGTGTTTTGAAGACTGATGAAAGACCTTGATCTCTTCTGCCCCAGCTTTTTTGTCTCACCGCTTTTTCTGTTTTCAATAAATCTGTATTGCAAAAGTTAAGGAAATGCTTTAAGGAAAGACTGACTAACAGCTTCCAATTTTGCAGTGGCATCCTGTGTTTGGACAGGGCACGTGGTGCATTTAAAACCTGGAGAGTTCTTTAATTGTGTGATGAGGACCCTATTAGACATAGGATTTAGGGGCTGTTCAGCTGAAATGGAAGCTAAGTTGAACTGGAAATTGAGTCTTACAAATTTCCTGTGAGCAGGAAAGTTTTAGGAAAAAATTGTTTTGAAGCCTCTTTAAGAGGGGGGAAAAAAATCTTAAATCCCAAGGAAACCTGGTGTGTTTTTTTCCTTTTGTTCTGCTAGCATTTATCCTGTTTTTAAGGCAGAGAATGAACCACAATTCTAAAAAATGCTGTCACATGCTACTCAGTGGTGAAGCCCCCAAGTTTTGGTCCCTTGTGCATTACCTATAGTATGAAAAGGAAAACATGCTCTTCTCTGTGAAAACTAAGAAATCAGTGTGCTGTGTTATAAAAACTAACTACAGTGTATGCATTGAAACAACAGTGCCTAAAAGACTTAGAGGTTCTGGTAAAGGTTTTGAAATTTTGAGATATAAAAATATTTGTGTCACTCTTAGCAGACAAGAGTTTAGAAGAGAACATAATCATATGTTTAAGTTCAATCTTGATGTTGCTTTGAAGAGTACTTAGATTGAACTTAATAGGAGCACTCCTATGTGTTAGTGTTGTCCTACTTCTGTGATGTCGAGCAAAAATGAAAATGGACCATTAATTCAGTGGAGATTAAGCCAGCTTTGAGACTTGCAAGCCCAAGGAACCCAGCAAAATTCTCTTTTGTGACAGTAGTAAAAGTAGGTATTTTTGTGCTTGAATGGGCTGTTTTGAAAGGATAGAAGAGAGCTGAGAAAAAGGGACCTAGAAAACACTGAACCTTGAGGTAGCTGGGTAGAACTGCCAAACCCCTTCATCCATCAGGCTCAGTCAAACCCCTGGAAATAAGGTAAATGTGTATTTATCTTTTCCCAGAATAACCTCAAGACTAGCAAGCCAAGCGAGTGACATCTAGAACAAGTGCAATATTTGTGTGTGAAAAGATCATCCTTTACCAGTTAGAAAGAGAATTTAGGAGCAGACTATCTCAGCAGATCGGTTAGATGGTGAATGGGTGAGAAGCTACCTATGAGTGCATCTCTTTCAAATATTTCATAACAGGGAGTACTTTTCAAACAGTTTGTTGCATCTCCTACTTAAAAATCAAAAAGCAAACAAACAACAACAACAAACACAGGGATCTTCAGTTGAAAAGAGCTGCACTTTGTGGCACTCTTCTGTGTGCTTTTTAATCACATTGGGCAGCATCCCAGGGGTGACACTTTACCATTGCAACCAGCCACTGGCTTAATCTTAAACAGCATTTTAATGAAGATCCTGGTGAGTAGGTAGTAAAACATCCAATAAGGGTACTAAAAGCCCTTTTTTGTCACTTTGCTGTGAGGTAAGAAATCCTTTTCCCAAAAGACGTTTCATACAGATGGAAATCATAGCTCTTAAGCTGCTTTTTTGTTTGTTTGTTTTCCTTCCCCTGTCTCCGGAATTCTGTCTTGGGATCAGGTTGAGGTTGGATTTGCTTCCCCAGCTATTCCAAACCTCCCCGACTTGGGGGCAGTTGCAGATGTCCATCACAAGCAGCTTCAGCCCTGGAGCTGCAGAGCCCCTTCCCTTCCCCTGTCCCTCCAACACCCACGACCTTCTGCAAGCCCTCCCCGAAGCACCTTGTTGTAGGGCACGTGCTGGGGCGCAGAAGGGATGGGAGACACGGCAGGAGGGTGACACGGGAGTGAGGCTCATTGAGGGCCTGCTGGCAGGTACGTTTCCCCAGGTGCTCCACGGCTTTTCAGTCTGCTCAGGCTCCCTCCCGAGAGCCTTCAGTCTTTGCACAGCTCCCTTGCAAACCCGGGGTGTGTGGGGAACTGCTTTATTCCAGCTTTGCTGAAAGACAGGATGTATCTTAGCATTAGAGGTTTGATGGGCTGTCAGCCTCTTCCCCAAATTCCATCAGATCTCCATAGTTCCTAATAAATGAACTGACAGCTTATTAACCAGATGACACAACAGCAGTGTCATTCTGTTGCAAAGTTTTAAATCATGTTGTTGTAACAGGTATGCAGTTCATCTCTACCGCTTCTGTGGGAATGAGAAATGAATAGGAAAACAGATTTTTTTTTCCTCCCCTGATTTTTGACTGTGTTAACAAAGAATTTCAACTATATCAAATGGTAAGATTGGATATCCTGCAGGAAAACTGTCAGGCGCTGAGAAATAAAGTGACTTTGCTGTCAAGGGTTAAGTGAAAATTTGAAGTGTTCATTGAGGCCCAGCACTGCTTTGTTTAAAAGCAAACAAATGGTAAACAAATGCCATATCTAACAGCAGAAAATTATTATCACATAATTTAATTCTGTAAGCTACGTGGTTGTAATTTAACTGTTTACTTGGTGAGAGATAGACCCTTGGCAGCGAAAAGTCCATGTGAGCCTGTTTATTCCACTGCACATACCTGCTCTCACTACTGTAAGTACTATTGTATTAGGAGCAGATTTTCAAAAATGTAATCTGTGTTCTTCTATAGGGATGTAACACATCCATACGATAATTCTGCAACTGTTGGAGTGCCTTGCCAAAGGACAGGCATAAAGATACCAAGATTTGGCTTGATCAAATGGAGATATTAGAAGTTTTCATCCTTAGATGATTCACTTGGTGAAATCCACCCGAGGATAAACGGGTGATGAGCGAATACCATTGCTGGCTGCATGTGGTTGTGCAGGTCTGCACAATCATGGCTTTTTTCCCCTAAATTTGTGGAAAACTTGACATCCCAGAAATTACTACTGAGATGAGTTCCTTTATTTATATTTTCTGTTGGAAGGTCAACGCGAGCAAAGAGATGTGGGGCTCGCGGCGCTTTGTCAGGCAGCGGGCAGTTCCTTTCCAGCAAGCAGAGTGCAGTAAGTAGCAGAGCACCGAGCCGAGCGCGAGCCGCGTGGGAGCGCAGGGCTCGCAGTGCGCTTTGCAGAGAACCAGGCTGCTGCAAACCGGGCCGTGTGGAAAGCACCCGGGGCCTGCGACTCTTGTTGAAGGCGCTAGTACGCGCTGGCGTGGGCGCGCGGGGCGAGAGGAGCCTCCCGAGCCCGGCCTGCTCCGCTCCCTGAGCAAACACGGGGCTCTCCCGGGGCAAACGGGAGCCGCTGGGCCCGGCGTTGTGTTGAACTCGGTTGGCGTTGGGTTTTGTGCTGCCTCGCGTGCACCTGCGGTCATGAAGATCAGCAGATCTTACTTCCGAAACATAATAGCGCACAAAATAAGTGGGGTTTGTGTTTTGCTTCTGTATTTGTTTATTGTAAGGCAGTTGCCTCCTTGAGCAGTTGCTGGCAAAACAAGGCTGCTGGTGGATTGGGAGTCACAGCTGTTGGGTGCCTTTGGATGCTGAGGTGCATGCTCTTAGTGTGGAATATTGACAGAATGTGAGTGGTTACAAACAGCCAGGTGGGGCCAAAATGTGCATCCCTATACTTTTCCTGAAGAACTTGAGGGATATGCCAGTGAAGTGCAACGTTCTCATTAAGCACAATAGTCTTTGAATGAAATGCATTGTTTTTTTTTTCTATTATATTAGCAGTGAATTATAATAAACTAATTATTTCTCCAATTAAGACTTTGGACTGCATCCCACATCCTAGTCTTTTCACGTTATTTGCTGCAAGTCACTATGTTTTTTTTTAGGACAAGCAGAGAAATTCAGTGTTAGATTTTCTTTCAGATATTAGGTTAATTATTTTGTTCAGTGTATATGGAAACTCACACAGATGCCTAAATAATTATGTCAATTTATATTTATAATGTAAGTAAGCTCAGAATAGAGGGTGGATGCAATGGGTGAACACGGAGCAGAATGGATTATGTCACAACTAATGATTGTGTACTCAAAATATTATTACAAATTTAAATATTCAAAAAAATCAAAGCTAAAAATGAAAAGCCAATCAGAAGCTGTGTTTTATACTATAGAAGTAATGATGTATGCGGGAGCTAAATTTATATGGGTTCTTACCTACTAATTAATATCAAGTTTTGAGTATGATGCAGAGCTGATTTCTGTGCAGCTTTCCAAGTCCTTTATGACTGTGCCCAATGCACTTGGTGGATGTTGGCACAGAAGATGAGATGTGAAAAGGACCAAATGTAAAAGTGAATCTCTGAGCACACTGTTTACTGAAATACAAATCTATTCCTTTTTGTGTTGGGAATGATTTCATCGTAGACAATTCTTAACTTGTTTTCCACTTCCATGTTCAGACACTGCAGGCCTGTTGCTCAGCACTTTCAGAAACTGATTTGGTCTGAGGATCTCCAAAAAGTTTTTACAACATTTCTAAGAGAAAAGGTTTCACCCAGATTCAAATGAGTAACGAGACCACTTGGCTGTGGTTGAGTGGCCCAAACAGATCTCGAGTAGAGTGTCCTGGCAGAGAGTCCCTATCAAACAGGTATTGAGGTAGACAGGCCTGGAACTAGAAAACACCTTTACTGTACTGATACCATAACTGCATCATTCAGAAAATCAAATCAAATACAAGGAACCCACTTAAAAAATCTGTGTGATGCAGCTGAAACGTTTTAGCTTTCGTAACGATTTGCTATAAGGATCATGCATGCCAACAGTAAATGCTGGTTAGAAAGAATTGTGCTGCATTTGATACTGCTTTGCTTGGTAGTGAAGGTAGAGACAAAATCTTGCTAGCAAGACTTTTTGGAACCTTAATTTTCTGAAACAAAACCTGGATTTCCGCATGGTAGTTCATCTTTCTGGTCTGCTGAATGTTTCAAGCTTGCTTGAAACCTGGAGATATTAACCCCACTTCATTAAAATTTTTCAGCATTAGAGGCCTGTTTCATAAGATAGGCTTTAAATTACTGTTACGACTTATTCTACTTTTGATATCTGCATCCCTAGATATGTAAGCAATTGTCTTCCATAGTCTCCCAGAAAATTAAGATTTGTGTACTCAGCTGCAGGCAAGGAAGTTGTTTGGGTTGTAAGCACTTGGCCTAAACGTAGCATATGTAGAGCTTCAGACTTCTTCATTTTTGTGCCACAATCAAGTTACCATTCTGGATTTTTTTTTTTTTTTTTAAGAAAAAGCTTCCAAAATTAAAAACAAACAAACAAAAAATTCTTTCTCTCTCCCTTCATTTTGTGGAAGGAAATATAGGCCACACTTGAACTGCAGTATGACTGTAGGCTAGTTGTTTTAATCAACATATGCTCTTCTGATGGATTCCAGTTATGCTAAAAATATAAATGCTGCAACAGTTAGACAAACATACAGCTTTCTTTTGAATTAGTCTTTTGCAACGTGAGTAAATTATCCAGAAGGCACTCGAGCACAGCACTTTGATAATACAGGTGTTTAAATGGTAATAGCTATTGGAATTGGAATGGGAGTGAAACAATAAAGTCATTAGGGTGTTACAACATGAAATTAAACTATCGCTATTACTGAGCAATATTATTATCCTAAAGTCGGCAACTCGCAGAGCAAATGAAAACAATGTAATACCCCTCTAACAGCGGTTTACATTAGGATTTAGTTTAGCCATGGTGCTAAACCATGTTTGCTGGTGTCGTATTAGCTTCGTTGGTGTTTGTGAGCCTGTACACTGTGTTATTATATGGAGAGGGTAACGTAGGGCTGCTGAGCATTGGCCTGTCTAGGTCTCGTACCTCGAAAAAATTAGTTTCTCAAAATTCTTGCAATGATAGGTAGTCACAGCATCTACATCGTCCGCATACTTATTTATGGGCAAATCAGCTTGCCTAGGAACAACTGGAACTTATTTTTAAAAAAACTTTTTTTTCTTTTAAATTGAACTATAAGTTCCCTGGCAATTTTTGCAACACCAGCACCAAATTATCGAGTTTGTACCGGTGTACTGCATCTGTTGTTGGTCAAACCGTGTGCTGCTGTCTGTGTGCTGGGGAAAATCCTGCTGGTTGGTTTGTGCTGGTACTAGGACACGGCCCGCCAAGGAGTAGGGTAGTGTGCTGGCCGCTGTATGTATGCAGGTGATGGAAGGAAAACTGATTAAGAAATATAAAATATTTGCATTTTAGGTAACCTGTGGTACGTCAGTGCCGATTTTGAAATTGCTGCTGCCAATCTGGGACAGATCACAAGGTAATATATGTTACCATAGGGCCACGGAGACAGAGGAAACTAGGGCAGCAGTCATCTACTGATAGAGGCCTTGCTTTTCTTTCCCATAAATACACATTTCTCAGTTTCAGCATCAGCTCTGTCAGGAATTCCCAGCAATCTCCAGGCCGGGCTTAGTGGCGCTTCTGCTTGTGAGCAGCGTCTGCCCTTGCCGTGCTGTGCCTGTGCTCCCGCCCCTGCTGCGCGGGGCTCCTCTCCTGCTGCTGGTGCAGACTGAGTGTTTCCTCCTGCCCCTTCCTTCCCGTCGCCAGCCGGGGCAGGGACCTCCCGGGCACAGGGACCCGCCTGGCTGCGCACGGTTCGGGAGCCAGGTCTGTCCCTGGGGCAGGCGCAGCCTGGTGAGCTGGTGCTTTGGCTGCAGAGAGCCAGGAACGCGAGGCATCTGGAGCAGCAGCCGCCCTGCTGTGCCCTGTCTTCCCGTGCCTCCCCTTCCCCGGCAGGGCTCGTGCTGGCCAGCCCAAGGGAGCGTCCTGGCATTTGCTGCCCGCTTTGTCGCCCGCCAACGGAGCAGCCTTTCCAGCACCACCTCCTGGAGTGGCCCTCCATGCTGGCCGTGCACCGTGGGCACGAGGCGTGGGAATTACCCCGGCATGGGGATTACCCCAAACCCCTCGTGGTGTCCGGCGAGCAGCTGCCAAGGTGGCCAGCCCGTGCGCAGTGCCCCGCATGCTGCTCAGCGGCCCGTGGGCAGTGCCCTGCGTGTTGGTGGCCCTGGGCACGTCCTTGGCGGGGCCCTGCGGCACCCACACAGCGGTGCCCGCAGCTCTCGGCACGGATCCTGGCGAGGGATCCTGGAGCACCGCGTGGTTCCTCACAGTGGCTCTTTGTCCACCCAGGAGCAGGGCTCGCTGCTGCTGTCCCGTCCGCGTGGATTAACCGCGATGGGGCGGCTCTAGGGAACATACATTTTTGCTTCTGGATTTTATCCTTTGTTGTTCCACACTCTGCTCTTTTGGTTTATCCTGGCGCTTTTATAGCTGTACCACCCCCCTCACCACGCTTTGCTTCCTTTCTCCTTAGCCATCAGTATATTACAGCTACAATAGTTTCCTCCCCAAAGGAGAGAGGGGGAAAGAAAATGAATGAATCTTTTAGTAAGTAGTTTTGTCTAAGCTGAATGTTATTGTGAGTGTTTTTCAGAGTTTTGTCAAGCTGTCTGAAAGCTTACTGCTAAAAGCTTTTTACAATGTGACTTCATTTGCTAGTAGAGTTATTCTGCAGTATAGTTCACGTGGACCCTTGAATTAAAAAGCTGTTAATGGTTTTGTAACTAGTGGGAGATACAGAGATATTGTACATGAGTGAATGCTACTTCTTACAGTATTTTTAAGCAACTTAAGTTACTGGATTGAAACAAGACTGTACTTTTGGTGAGTTGACGCTAGCAAAGGGGTTTGTCTGGCTTTTTATCTGGGGAGTCATACCCTTGAATCATAACTTAGTTGGCAGGAGCAAAGAGCGACATCTGAACGTCTGAAGTGACAGGGAATCTGCGTTCAAATGCGTTGGGGTTAGCCTGATTTGTATTGCTGTCTTCCTTGCATAAATGATCCCTGCTTTTGTGGTATTTTGATGATAACAGAGATCCTTGAAACGGTCTTTAAAATGGGAAGTAAGAGGAGGAAAGTGTGGTGTGCGTGAGTGCACGTATAACACATACGTAGTCCCTTAAAATTCAACCTTTGTCTCTAGCTGGAGCACAGTCAGGTTTTGTGACCATGAGCCTTTGATCTAGACACAAAAAGTTAGAAAAAAAGCCGAGGGGACTGGAGGGGGAGGTGAGGGGACCGGCGAGGAGGAATGAGAAAAGGCACTGCCAGCTAGTGCAGCTGCAGGTTTGAGCTTTGTGGGGACTGAAGCAGGGCTGCAGGCTGTCAGCACAAATGAGGAGCCAGAAAAGATCTGACAGACATAAACACAACTGCTTTCCTCCGCTGTAGTAGTGCAAGGGAACAAACACAGATCCTGACGTGCATTTTCCTCCTCCTTAGATGGCATTACAAAATATGTACGTAGGCATGCTTTTTCCAGCCTCTCAAAGCCCAGCTGACTTGAACAATGGAGAAATATTAGTTGGTTCTATCTGTAAAAAATGAATATTTGCCAGATAGTTTTAAATGCTAGGCATCTTGCTGTGGATATGTGTGTGGAGAATATTTTATGTTATCAGAGATTTTATAGAAGCTGGTGGCACAGCTATTCAAAATCCCGGGAGTGTTTTAGCCTTGCAGTGCATGTGCGTGACCTCACAAATTCCTTGTACGCAAAGATTGAAATCCCCAGGAGCCTCCAGAATCGCTCGCCTGGTGCGAGTCCGCAGAGCCTCCGTGTGCAGAGCAAGCCCAATGTGTTTGAGTGGGGCTGTTGCCTGCCTTACACGTAGCCAGTCTTGACACTGGCAACTGGAAAAACTTAAAGATAGAAGAATGTAGGTCCTTGTCCTTACTTCGTTTTGATATTCATCTATTTACTTTTCTCCTGAAAAAACAAAAATAAATGTGATTTCCTGGAAAAAGAAAAAAATCTTAGTTCCACAACCAGTCAAGTCTGCGAGTGAAATAAGAGGGGACTAGCCTGCCTGAATGAAGGACTTGTAAACTGAAGACGTGATGTTTCCTGTTTGAAAAATTTTCAAACATTGGACCTGATTGGAGCTTGGAAAACTGGCATTCCCTCAGGAAGTGTTTGCTCCCTACTGCTCTGCAAAAACAGTGGAAAAGTGAAACCTTTTCAAGTCACTATTTCCACTGTAGAAATAGAAGAAGGACTTAAAATGCTTACTTTCCATTTTCCTCATTGTTGTTGTTATTTCTGGGGATTTCAAAATCCCTAGTTTCTTTTCCTGAGTGAAGCCCCCAAGGACACCAGATAAATGCAGAAACAGAAGAGGGTTTGTCAGTGTGTGGGAGACGGGAGAGGAGAAAAGAGGTAGAGAGGAAATGTTTGCAGTTAATGAATCACAGGAGTAAAGGAGTTCTGTGGTGTATGTTTTAGGGAAGGTGTTTGTAGGAATCTCTTCAAAACATCCTGTCTGGTAGTGGACTCTAACACCACACAGTAGCAATTCCCCTGCAAACCCTCCTGGATAAAGTGAACAGCCTTTCCTTACAGCATGGATGTGAAGATAGTGCTCACACATGTACTCAAAAACTTTCTGTAATAACTCTGTTCATTTGAAGGCATTGGTTTTTTGATAGCATGTTTTTTTATGTGGCACAGATAAACAGTTCCTCTGTAGAGTCACCACCTGCAGTTTGCCCTGGGAAGATGCGAGTGCAGAGGGAATTGCTGTATTACTAATTCAGTGAGTATTCCTGTAAGCTTGCTTAGAAACACAAACACCCAGAGCCACACGTCTCGACTGCACTTTGAATCACCCCTTTGCTTAAGGAGGCCAGGACCGCGAGGAGCTCTTAGACATCTGTTATCAGGCCAGTAGTGCCGAAAATGTCACTTCTCTAGGAAAAAGCATGAGCAAAACATTTATTTCTGAATTACTTTTATTCTCAATGGAAAGGGCTTTAAGACGTCAAGAAATGCAGCCACGCTGATTAATTTGGGCAGTGCTGTAATTATTGCCAAATATCAATGTAACTTTCTTTGCCGCTTTTAGTGGAACACGGGGCTTTTACTGGTACTACAGAAACCCTGATTATATTACGCCGGCATTCTCAGGGACTGTTAAGCAGGAGTCTCCTCTTTTGCTCTAAAACTCATCTAAATGGAAAACACATTGTCTTCATTATATGCCAGTGTTGAATGAACAGAGTTGCTATAGCAACAGCCATCTGAGGCCTTGCTGATTTCAGGCCAGTGAATGGGGTAGACAAACAAAGTACCTTCAAAACCAGAAGGGAACAATTGCTATTCATTCAGGCCAGGTTTAAGATCAGCAAATGTCTTGAGCAAAAGAAATGCAGATAAGAAAGTATCAGGCATGGCCACAGAATAATAACGCGAAATTATAATAATCCTCAACTTTTCTGCCCGCTGATACAGCGTTAAAGCTGATTTTTAAGGTTAAGAGCAAATAATAATAATTAAGGGAAGTGAGAGAGACGCGTGGCAGTTAGGCCGCCGCCGGGTGCTCTGCGGGGCCCGCGGCGCTTGTGGGGCCGCACGGTTGTGGTGCGGGCGCCGCGCGGCCCCTTGGCGCCCGGCGCCGTCCCTTGGCGCCCGGACACGGCGCTGGCGAGGAGCACGGAGCGCCCGGCGGCTCCCGGCCTCCTGCCGCCTCAGGGGCTGCGTGACGGGGCCTCTCTTGAGGGGCCGTTGGTCGAGGGGCCGGCGCAGGCCGGGCAGCAGCACCGAGGTGTTTGCCTCACCATTTTGTTGCTCTGAGAGGCGGCGATATGCAGTTTTGTGTATGAAATGGTTGACGTGTTCAGCACAAAACCTGGTTAGGCTTGGTGTGTATTCACGTAAAATGCCAAGAAGCTGCCTGTTAAATGTTTGTCTTGAATTAGGGATGAGAGGGGCGGGTGTGTGTTTGGTAGTTGTAGCGTGTTTTCTGTCTCCTTAGGCCTGCACGAAGGCTAAATAATTATTTCATGATTCAAGCGCTGTTTCTGGTCTCAGTGCTCTGCAGTGTGCGGAGATGCAGAGAGGCAGAGGGAACGGAGGCCTGTTGGCACCAAGCTTACAAAGTTTCTGTTGAGGACTGTAGTTTTAAGCACAGTGGTGACAAGATCTTGGGTGCTCCCTGCTTTGGATGTGACAGTAGCTGCAGCCTGTGGAAGTCCCATAGCGAGTCACTGTGACAGCTGCCCCACGAGCAGATAGATCACATCTCAGATAGGGCCACATCTCTTATCAAAGTGACCGCCCTGAGGTAGCGGAGCCAAACTCATCAAGAACTGGATCACCAGATCTCTGCCCGGGAGGTGTTAGAGCAATTTGTTTATTTATATGGTTTTTATGTGTTAGGCAGCAGCTCAAGAGAAGAGCAGAAAGTAGCAGCAACAAAAGAGATGCACCGCTTGGCACTGCCTAGGTGAATTAGTCAGTGTGATAACAAAAACTGCTTGTTGTAGCAGCTGGGGAGTTGGGCTCAAGGTGCCCTTGGAAAGCGAGATCAACCCCCTTGCTAATAATAGGAAAATTGTTGTCTAGGGAAGCTTGTCTTGAAAACGGAATCTGTCAAATTTCAACTAGTTTGCCAACTACGTTTTATTATTCCCTGCATATGTAAAGGAAGAAGCCTAACAATTAGTGGTCAGGTGCAAGTTCCGAGGGAAGTTTTCAGAGCGGTGCTGGCAGGACTGACCACAGGTCAACACGCTGGCTTGAGGCCGCTTGCTACGGCGTAAGTCATAGCTTGCTCAGGTCATCCTTACAACACATCCATGTGGTGTAGAAAGGTACATTGCTTGCAAGTAAGGCTTCTGTTAGTAAGTGGGCATTGGGTGTGTGTGTATAGGCATATCTGAAATACGGGAATATGGTTCACGTGGAATTTACAGGAGTTTGGGCTGAGGAAGTGCTCGAAGGATAATGCCAAAAAAGCTTCTAAACAAAACGTGGATTGTTTCACCTTGAATAATAAATTGTTTTCCTGGGTGGTTGTAGCTGCAACGCAGAAAATTTAAGACCTGGTAGCAAAATGATGAGTCAGAGGAACGGAGAGAAATCAAATCCTGAACCGTGTACTGTGGAAGATAACTAAATAGGAGTGTAGGGGGACGGATATAAAGTAAGGAGTAGAATGGAAGTGAATCAAACACCTTTACTTAGTCTGTCTTCATAGTGTAAAAACAAAGATAGGTTTGATGAAACTGGAAGGCAAGCACTTCTAACACAACCACTGAATAGCAAAGAAAATGCACGAATCATTGCAAGGCGAATGTGAACCAGGTTCAGAGAAACACTTTTTGTAACACTATTTGTACTTGCACATGAGTATCCACAAGTTCCATTAGTTGTATGTTGTACTTGGAGAACATATCTATAAATTATCAAGTTGTGTCTATAAATTCTAAATCACAGGAGCTTCTATGCACTTCCATAAAGCAGTTTATTGCTGAATTGTCAGCTGCAGCCTTTGAGAGGCAGAGAGGGCTTCTGCTTATTCTGAAGACATGATGCTGAACTAGACCTTAATTTCTGCAGCCTTTGTTTATGGAAATTGCCAGGGGGCATACACAAATGAAGACTTTTCTTCTGGTGGTCATGATATTATGATGCTGTGAAAGCACAGTATATTCTAAGACTTTGAGTCGCTGGTAATTTTATCTAAAGCTACAGTTCATGTGGCTCCGTTGCTCATGTGTAGTTGCCATAATCAGAATAGCATTTGCTTTGTCTGCATAGTGCTTTCCAAGCTTGCTGGGCCTCGTAAGAAGTTTTGAAGACTGTCAGGTATCACGTTAGAGAGATAGCATTTGACATGTCCAAAAACATAGGTGTAAAGCAGATATTCTTATGTTTATATTATTTAAACCGACGATTAACAGCATTTTTCTTTTCTACTACTAAGAGATTAACAAGAATTTTTAAAAAGTTGATTTTAAACACAACTGAGTTACTAATGATTCAAACTGCAACGTATGTATTTATGAAGTCTGACTGAAGTTGGTCCATTTGAAATTTTGGTTGAGCTTGTTGTGCTACCTGGATCGGGCCTTGACTTTCAGGTATGTCCAAAACAACTTTGGGTTTTGTTTTGGGCCTTTCTCCATACGTTTCTCACTGAAGGCATTTTGTCACTCTAGTGAATTACTCATATCATAAGAATTACTCCTATCATAAAGAATTTATTTATACTTGAGTGTACTGGAGGCTGGAAGGCACTAGTCAATGGAAGGTAGATAAAGTGCAGCCTTGTTAGGTTTTGGGCTACACTGTATGACATATGCTTGAAAACTAGAGACATGTAAGGTGTTTATACAGCGTGGTTGGGGCCTGCCTTTTCCTTAGCTTCCCGTCTTCTCTACGCAGGAGAAGCTAAGCGAGCAAGGCTCAGGAACCGCTTCCAATGTCTCCAGCCGTTGATGCCTTCTGCATGTGTTGACACTCTTGTGTTAGTACATCAGTGAGCTTAAGCCTCATCCGACACAAAATAAGCTTCTGGGGTTGAGCAGCTGCCTAAGGTAGTGACATGTATCTGGGACACGTTCTGGTGGGACCTTGGTTAGTTATGATAGAGTTTGTAGTTTACTAGCTTCACTGGAAAGCTAGTGGACTAGATGAATACTTATGTACAGCTCATGAATAATCTCTTTTTTTTTTCATGTTTTAGCAAGGAGTTACAGTTACAAGAAGGCGGAGTGTTTTAATGGTTTGGGTAGTGAATGGTAAGAACTGTTAAAAGAGAGGTTAACATGGAACTTGTCTAGCCCTCAGGAGCTTCTCCTTTTGTCAAGTGTGTGACCTGGAGAAGGAAGGAAGTCATGGAGCTACTGTTCTTTCTTTGTAGCAGGGTGTGCTGAGTATGTTATTTTTCAACTTAACGATGATTAAAGAGCTTTAAGCTAAGTTTTGTGCCCAGAGCGTAGGAGGTTTCACAGAAGTTCATGGCTGAGCTGTGCTGGGCTCTCTTGAAGTGCCGCGCTGTTCTTTTCCTAGTACCGAATGAGCAGCTGAAATGAACAAGTTGGGGGACAAAAGTGGTTCTCCAGATGGTGTAGAAGCCTTGAGATGAAGGAGGAAACACAGCATATCCACTCAGCAATATTGAATATGAATATATTGGAAAACATATTGGAAAACCTAGTTGGGAAGATATCGGACATGCAGATTGTATCATAGAAGATGAAGGATTATGGGATGGGAGTTTTTTTCTAATGGGAAAGGAAGCTTTTCAGTCAGGAAAGACAAAATCAAATGGTAACTAAGTGGTAGGCATGGCCTGGAAATTAATGATAATATGCTATTATTGGGCAGCTGGCCTATTAATTATGTGGACAAGCAATGAAAAAGTCATGTGTCCTCTTCTTGAAATGACACATTTCAGCCTGGAATCTGTTCTTTGCTATCAGAATGAAGAAGTTGCGCATTGCTGCTGCTGCTGCTTCTCAGCCTTCTTTAGAAGGTAGATAGCAATCAGATGGAGAAACTGCTAGTCTAAAATATTCTTATTTACTATGACCTCTCCTAACTGATTATATTGACTTCTTCTCTCCCCTTACCTTCACTCCTTGATGCACTTTTACATGGGTACCTTGCCAAACACAGGTATAATCTCTGGAAAACAGTTGTTTTCTAGTCATTGAATTACTGCCTTCAGGTGTGATGAAAGAAAACAATTAGAGTGTAATTTGTTTTCTTTTCAGTTTAAGAAAATATAGTCTCCTTGCCTTACAGTGTGTGTCAGTGTTAGGCGAGAATTGCATAAGCAATTTTGTGTTGTGGTTTCATGTGGGGACTAAGAAATAGTTCAGTTCCAATGTCCTTCTCTCTCTCTCTCTCTCTCTCTCTCGCTCTCTCTTTTTTAAATAACTTTGTGAATAAGAATTTTTGTTTTCCTTTTTGCTTTTTAATATGGTAATTCAAATTTGTGAATTGTGGCAAGCATCCAGAAATGTGCTACAAGTGAAAGACAGCAGTGAGAGCAACAGCGGGAACTGCAGGTTAGGAGAGAGCTCTGTCATTCCCAAAGTGGAGCGGGAGGGCAGTGTGTATGATATACTCTGGCAGGGAGGAACAGCCCTTTGTCCAGAGCAGGGATTCACAGCAGCTGCAATGTGGGAGCCGTTGGGCACGCCAGGGGAACGTCTTCCTGTTTAGAAGAACTTCATGTCCATGTAGATGTTCCCAACGATACGTCGGCGCACACGTGCTCTGCGTTGCTTTGAGCTCAGTTTACCTCTCGGACAGGGAGCAAAGCCAAGTTCCTATCTGTCTAGGATAGTTCCAAGCTGATGCTCCAGGCTGTCGTCCCGGGGCAGCTGACGTTGCCTGCTGCGTTGCTGTAACACTCACTGAGAGAGCCAGAGCGAGAAGAACTATGGTTGACTTCTGTCGTTTCAGTATGTGCAGTGGAAAGAAAATATTTTGAGTTGAGTCTATGAAGTCTTGATCTTTTAGAACACTTAAAAATCCAAAGGGACAATCCCTTTGATTTTATAAGTGTGTTTTAAAGAAGTAGAAGCAGATTGAAGAAAATAAGATGGGATTTTTTTTAATTGTTCTTTTATCAATATTTATCAATAGCACCTCCGAGCCCGCGCGGCTGCTGGCGTGGGCCAGGCCAGCTCTGTAAGGCCCAAGTGGGCCCGCGCTTCTGTGTGCCTCCCAGTGGTGCTAAGGGACATGGAAAACTGAGAAATAGCTAGATTTAAATCAAATTATAAATCTTTTTTTTATTCAATTGTGTTTCCATTTAAAAATTAATTTGTTTTTAGTGACAGGCATGTGGCTGCAAATTCTGAGGCCTGGAATTCTCTTTATCTAGGCAGCAAGCACCAAAGTGCCTTGACCCTTATCTAGGGGGACTCTTTAATTTATTAATTCAGCTTTTATGCCCATTCAGTTCTTGACCTCTCTGACTCAACTTCCAGTTATTGACACTTGCGATGGTGGTTTCTGTGTCAGAGACACCTGCCCACTAACAATGAGACTGAGCTGAACAACCTTCCTCTTTTCATCCCGGCCACTAAGCAGGCAGATGGTGACAACATTTGGTCAGCACTGATTGGGCTCCTGTTTGAACCCTTGACCCAAAGGTGAAGGCCCGTGTATCCGATTAGGGATATAAGCCGTCAGATTTAGTTTAGTTGTGATACCTGGCCTGACGTGTATATAAAGTCAAACACATTGTGAGTATGAGAAGGACAAGAAAACATTCCTCTTTCAGCTCTTCTTTCCTTTATAGTTATGTATTTAGCTCTTAATGCCAGGAGCCTCTTGCTTATGATGTCTCATGTTAATAAAAAAACACTATTAACAGGAACATGCTCCAAGATCCTATCTTGGAAACAGTTCTTCTGTGTAGAGCACACACTTGTGTACGCTTGGCGTTTTGTGGAGTCTTCAAAAGGTTTGTGTCCTAGAAGAAAACAATCTAGGGGGAATTACAGCTTTGTTTCTATCGTTAGTCAGCAGTTTCCTGAGAGATGGTTTGTGCTGCTGTACAAACCTTGTGCCTCTGGGATTTTCTTGGTGTGCACACTCTGACTTGCCCAGCTGTAGCAAAATGGGAATAATTTGTTTTCAATGTTTTATCTGTTGATGTCTCCAAATTTAGTTTGTCTGTAATTGTCAATATCTAGTATCTGTGGTCTTTTATATACAATTTGCTTTATTTATCCCTTCTCTCTTCATTCTTGGAACTCCGCTTATTTTTAATGGGCATTAGGTAAAGGTTTTCTGCTTCTTGCAAATCTCAGTCAAACAGGTAAACAAATGGTATTACTAATCTATGATTTCTATATTATGAATATATTTTTATTTAGATTAGCTAAAAAGGCAGGAAATGCAAGGTATTTAGTTCTAGAGAGAAGTGCACTCTGAGCTGACAGAAGATGTGCAAGAAATTAGAATATACCCTGGGGCATAAGCTGCAAGCCCTGCTGCCTGGTGCAGCAGCGTTTGTGGTTGCTAGAGGTTTGCAGCTGATGGATCAGCAGTTCTATAGTATGAAATGGCAGGACACAGAATTTCTCAGCCTACCTGATCATAGGCAGCACATTTTATCTGTTTAGAAGGCATTTGCATCCACACCTTTTAGGTATCATTTCCAGTTTTAGTAGTTTCAGCCTTATGAACAGGAACAACAGACCATAGCTCCTTGAGAGATGGGAGGTGAGCGTCTCAAAGCTCGTAATAAGAGGGCAAACATTGTTAAACGGGTTCGTTTGATGTCTGTGCATTGAGGTTTTCTTGCCGGCTGCGTTGCGGGCCCTGCTCCAACTTCAGCCAGTCCGTCAGGCCCGTTCTGGGGCCCGTCAGTGCTGCCTCACGCCCTTGGTCTGCTGATGATTTCCCATGCTGGACACTGCGCTACGGGAAACACGCCACCGTGATGATGCTCCCCACAGCTAAGGCCCGCTATGGGGACAGGCCTTGGCACTGGTTTTACCTGCTCTCCATAGAGTCTCACTAGAGGGCAGTACTGTTTTTAGCTTAAAAAGGAATTCTCTTAGCAATTTCACTTTCTGGACTACTGGGGAAGCCTCTTCAGTGGCTTTGGGAGACTCCAGGAACTCTCCATGCGGAGAGACTGATGAACTTTTGAAGAAGATGGTCCCACAGAGGAAGAATGTCTTGGAAGAGGCTTTCCCAGGAGAAAGGGAGTGGGAAAGATAGTAAGTGCATGGAGAAGTCTGGTCTGGAGGATTTGGATGTGGGGTCTTGTAATTACGTTTCCCAGAAAAATTTAAATTGGGGTGAACTGGAGTTGCTAGTTATATTTATGATACAGAAGTCTCAATAAATGAAGTGGTAAGGAAATTTTTGCTGACTTTTTGTGCTGTATGTGCTTCCCAAACTGCTCTGTTTGCATTGAGCAGGGACTGTGCCTGCCTTCCAGCACTGTGTGTGCTCAGTTGGACAGTAGCAGCAGTAACCGAAGCCTGTTCTTGGAGGACACGAGTGCCGTTAGTTGAGGAGTTTAATGTCAAGGCCCGAGGCATTAAAATCTGGAGGAAGCAGACCCAGATTTGCAGGTAACGCAGATCACGAACGAGGGGAAATACTGGGTTTAGGTTGTCATTAATGGATGTGCGATTTTGGCAAACAGTTCTTCAGATTCCAGGCTCCCTGGGCTCAGCTAAGCAATGGGAACTGTTTTGTTTAACACCACGGCTCATGCAGATGTCAGTAACTGAGTAAAGAGTGCATGGTCTCGAGTGCCCCGTGGTGGTGGCCAGCACAGAGCAGCTGTTGGTGTTGCCCGAGCTGCGAGCGTGGGACCCCAGGAGCTGCTCGGGGACAGCCCGGGAGGCCAGTGGGATGTCGGAAACACCGGGGCCACCATGGCAAGGTTGGGGAGAGCTGGTGCCCCGTCTGTTCCCGGGAACTCCCTGCATGCCTGCATGTCCTTAGCAGAGTGATAGGGAAGATATGAGTTGTGAGCGAATGGCCCTTGTGCTCGCTTCCCAAGTTATAGATCAGCAGCACTCTCCTCTATCAAGGCTCTACCAGAGAAGAAAAGGAACATGCTACTGGCCATGCCCAAGTGTAATGCGCTCTGTGCTGCCTGTATAAGTTCTCACTAAAGTAAACTCCCTGATAAGGACAAAGAACCTAAGTAATCTCAGTCTTTCTCTTTTTTTTGCTTCCCCCCAATACTTGAAGGCAGTAATGCATCCTACTGGACTCGTTGGCTTGCTTTCTTTCAGGATATTCATCTACGTTTTTGTAGCTAGGCTTTGTGTGCAACTAAGACATGTTTAATTTAAAGAAAACACTGTATTGCAATATATTTCTGCTAGATACTTTTATATTACCTATGTGACTGGACTAATTGAGTAGTTCATGATTTTTAATGCATATATTTTCATAGTGCCTTGGGCAGTGGTGTTCCTGGATGTGCTGCTGTTAGACAAGGGCACAAGAAGGCTGTGACTTGCCCGAGCTTTCCTGGGGGGAGTGATTAAGGCATTGAATGGAGCTTCCCAGGTTCCTTAGCTGGAGCTCTAAATAATGGATAAACTCTTTCCATTTTATTATATATGAAAAGTGTGACTATAGAGAAGGAGTTTTATGTAAATCACTGAACATATTACATGAAATATCCGTGTCTTAGAGAACTGAAGCCACTGAAAAGGTCTCTCCTTTATATATATGTGTGTGTATATATATATACATCTATATATATATATTTTAATGATTCTTGTAAATGACTAGGCTTACAATTCAGTAGTGTGCAAGTAAAATTTATATTATCATATTTATATACATATTTGCATACAATTTACAATACACACATGCATAAGATAGATCTTAAATATTTAAGAAACATTTTTCATTATTTTTGTAGTCATGAACCAAGGATCATTAAGGACTCTTGCTAAAATTGTTTTAATTTCAATAGAATTGAATGTATACAGTGCTTCACACGACATTAGCCTGCACTTCCTAGAAGACCCTAGGTGGAACACAGGAGATGAAGCTTTAGTTTCAAAAATGATGCAGGAACCTGAGGAATGTGGGAGCCTAAATCTTCCTGCACGTCAATGAATTCCGGTTTCTGAGGAAATGATCTGGACTCTCTATAATCACAGGACAGAAATAAGTATCTCCGGAGAGCAATTTGTCCCACCTACTTTACCTACTCCCTGTCTTAGGAGGGAACAAATTGCCCTCTGGAGGTACCTCTTCCACTGGCTTCTGATGGTACCTAGAGGATTCTCTCGGACTGCAGGCTGGCAATTAGATGGCTAGCAAGTCCTTTTTGAAAGCAAGAAGGGAAGCCCTTCCTCTCCCTTGCTAAGGGAGAAGAAAAATGACTAGCCTAACTAAGCATTCCCTTAGAGAAGGGGGGATTGTTTTCTTCCTTTGCAATGACCAGAAATGCCCAAAGAACCTCATTAGTCACCCGTATTCCATTGAAACTAGATGATCTCTCTGTATTTTTCTGACAGCTTTACCTGTGTGCTGTTGTCTTTTTTAGTAGTAACAGGTAGTAATGGAAACTAGGGAGCTCGGCTGTGAGCGTTTCAAGGGCTAAGGAGAATATGGCTTTTCTTCTAATTGTTGTTGAATTTTGAATGTATCATCTCACATCATAAGAAAATATTATTGTATTCTATTTTAAAAAGATGTAGAGGTGTTTCCCACCGCATGTGCTTTCTGACGATACATGCGTCAGGTGTCTCTGCCAAAATCCAAATCCAAAGGTATCAGTAAATCCTCTCAATCTATAACTCGCTACCTGGATTATTACACAGCTCAACAAACACTGACTTTAGCCACAAGGTTAAACATCTCACGGCTGTTGCTGAAGAAGAAACAAATGGTTCCATTTTTCTTAGCTGTTGTGATACTTGTGTATAACTTGGAAAGTGCACTTACTTTTTCCACTGATTTGTCTTTATTTTTGTAACTATTCTACGTTTCTTAGTACAAAATCCATTGACAATACTGTCGGAAGGAGAACTGTTTCTTTTAAGCTGAGGCTACAGAGCACATAAGGGTTTTTGTTTAGATTTCAGGTTTGTCTTTCAGAAAACTACTAGTGCCTATGCTGTCTCTTTAGGTACTGTTTGAAAAAGCTGAAGGAACCTGCTCAACCCTTATATATTGTATATAGTACTCTATATGCGGTAGCATAAAGCGGTATGTCATCCTGCTACTTTGCCATTTTTATTAGCATCATATCATTAGTTCCATTTTTTTTTCCACTGAACATTAATTACTCCATGTGCATTGTACTTACATTTTAAGATCTTAATGATGTTTTATTAAGGAAACCTTAACAAATTTAAGAAGGAAATACACTTAACTGCTTTAACTGTCAGACTGTGGACTGAGTTATTTAAGTAGGCAAAGCATGAGTTTGTGGTTTTACCAAAATTTACCAAAGGAAGCTGGCTCAGCCCACAAGGCGGAATTCCAGCAGTGCTCCAAATGAGTCCTGGGCCTGGTAACCTTCCTCTCTTTGTTCATGATCTGCATGTTGATTTTGCACCGTTATCAAGAAGGCAAAAATAAGACCAGTTATGTAGTAGTTTTTCTATCTCTGGTATTACTCTAAGTGGTATTTTACTAAAAAGGTGGAGAGCTGCTTTTTGTCATCGCTTTTGAAGTGCTCCTTATTGTGGCTTTTGCAGAGTTGGCTTTAGGATGGTGTGCTCCCATCTCTGACTTCAAAATGCAGGACAAAGCAGCATTCTGTATCATACTGATATCTAGTGGGCAAGAATAAATAGATAGATTAAAGGCTTAGGAAGAACTGCTTCTGAAAAAGCAATCTTGATGCAGAACAGTAAGTGTTGGGATACTTCCAGCCCAGGGAAGCTTGAAAGCTGAAGAAGAGCTCTCCATAACTAGCCTTTTTGTTAAAATTATGTTTTCTGGTTGTATTGATCCAGAGAAAGCTGGATAGTTCAGGGATAATTAAAACCAGGACAGAGAGACAGCTTTATGGTATTGTGCCTAGTACATTTCTCACCCCAAATCTTTATCCTAAAAAACCAAATATTTACACTTGCATTCAATACTTCTGCTGGGAAACATAGATCTCTAATAACAAACTTATTTTAAGACGTGTGCAAAATGGAATTGCAGTTCCCTGAGGGTCTGCTGTTGGGTATTCTATGCAAAGTGTTGATAATTAAGAATCATAAATGTATGTAGCCATCTATTTGGCTACGTACTTGGAATGTGGCTGATGCACCTGAATGCCCCAGTGCTGAGACTCAGGTGAACATCTTAAACCTGATCTCGTGAAGCAGAGAGAACCTGTCTCTTAGGAGTGGGCCATATCAAAGGGTATCCAGTCTGGATGCTTGAAATCGGTGGTTGTTCCTGACACTGCTTAGGCCCAGAGCGAGGAGCAATGCGATGAAGAGTGCCTGTTTTCAGAGAAACCTTTCTATCCAGCTAAGATTTATAACCTTTTTTTCTTCAGAAAAGTTGGAGGCATAATTGTTAGTAGAATTATGTTGATCATCTTTATCGGCTCCCTTAAGTACAGACAATGTTTTCTGGTTAATATTTTGAATATTTGATGCAAAAATGTAAATTACTAAAATGCTCTGCATCAAGTCTTCCATTTAGCATTATTCTTTCACACTGCAGAGCAAACTAATGAATTACGGCCTGATTACATAGCACATAATTAACTTTGTAATTAATATGCAACTGCCACTTAAATTAAAGCACTGCTTATAAAGATGTACGGCAACAGTAAATCACAGGTCAGAAGTAGCACTTTGGAATTTTCAAAAGAATGAGAGTAAATGCGGAATCACTTACGGCAGCAGAGTAAGTTAATTAAAAAACAGATTAATTGTGAATGTCCTGTTTAATTTTAAATACCTTTGCTATTTCTTTTCCCCTAAGAAAGAACAAATTTAAAGCTTAACTCATTCATTGTTTTCTTAGAAGGCATGTTTAAAAATGAGATTTTTTTTAGCTTTAAAATGTCCTTGTTGTGATTAGGATTTGGTTAGTATTCCTTTCTTACCCTGCTGTGAATATGAGTGGAATATAAAGGACTGTTTTCCCTGAGAATTAACTGCATTAATTGCTGCTTTCTGCCATATTCCTTTTTCTCCAGTAAATGGGTGAAACCGGCGGAGTGGCGCCAGCTCTGCCCTGTGCCCTGCAGGGATGTGTGGGGCAGCCGGGAGCAAATCCTATGGGAGCAGAGCTGCTTCGGAAGGAGGCCGGGGCAGCTCCAGACCGGCCACCGCAGCGGGTGGCCCTTCCATCACTGCTGCTAGCACGGGAGATGTCCCGATTTTGCAGTCATCTGCTTTTGCTTTGGTAGCTCGGAAGGGGAATGGAGCTTCGAGCGGGATGTCCTTCCCTCAAAATCATCCCAAGTCCTTTCTTGGATGCCCGGTTCTAGGCATCACGCACAGACGTTTCTGAGCTAATGCCAAATGTCACATTTCATGTAGAAACCCTGGGGTTGATCCGGACGTTTCCCTGAGAGGAGCCCTGGAGGTCTGCTTAATGCTGTCTCCCCGGGAAAGCATCCCACCTACTAGCTGGACTAATCCTCTCAGGCCTCCCCGAAGGCCTCCTCCCTAATCCTGACCTAAATAGGACCAGGGGAGATATGACAAAAGCAATAAATTGCAAAATCGTCGAGCTTTGGGATGGCAAGTAAAAAAAAATGTCACAGCCTAGAGGAGTTTGCAGCGGTTACGATGCAAGGGGAACTGCAAAATGCCGTTGCATTGGGAATGGAGAGCCGTGGCCATCGGATAGAGGGAGCGTCGCAGCTCCGTAGCTGTGAGGGAGTTGTTGTAGTCGGGGAAAAATTGCAGGTGATTTAAGATATCCAGAAGTTAATTACCTGGCTTGCAAACAGATGCCTTTTCATTTTAAATATTTCAGTGACAATTCAGGAAAGCTCTTACTTCCAGGAAAAAAAAATATGGTGTCTAAAAACAGAGACGTCTGTGATGGATGCCTTGGTAAACTCTGCAATAATAGTGGAATCAACAGTGATTTTTTTCCCTACTTGTAATACCATATATTGGGGTTAGAGGAAAGAAATGGAGAGAAGATGTTTCCTTAGGCCTGTGGGGCAGTGTGTTCCTGCCTCAATAAACTGTAAGGGAGGGAGTTCTGGTGCAGCTGCCTCCCGCCCACGTGCGGAGCTGGGGCTCGGCGTGTGTTCCCGTTGCGCTGCCGTGGAGAGCTGGAGCCCTTAGGTTACGGTTGTTGGGCCCTTTGTCTTTCACACGGGTTGTGTCTCCGTGTCCAGCAACTTATGTTTAAGCATAATGTGTAGGAACCTTCCAGCGTGGATGCTGCCCTTCCCGGTGGGTGTCCTCAGCGTCTCCCTCCTGCGTCCTGCCCTCGCCGCTCGGGAGAAGCGGAGCCCGAGCTGCTCCTCGGGAGCACGGCCTCGTGTTTTGTGGCTGCTGTGAAATTATTTCCTCCGTTTCCTAACGCTTTGTTAAATTAGTGTTCTGCACTACTTCTAAAATCCCTTCCTTGCAAGTAGGGGCACGGCAATGTGGTGCATATTGCATCACACTTCCTGTTATTTTCTCTTTATAATCTAGCTCATGCTAATTCATACCTTTGATTCATAGAAACCTCAGCCAAAGCTAGGCACGCTCTGCATGGCAGATGAATTAGACTGTGGAATCACGTCCCGGTTTTTAAAGTAGAATTTGTATTCTTCATTTTGTGCTCTCATTCATCATGAACACTAAAACAAATCTGCTAAATAGCGTTTGTGTGACCTTTTCTCCTATGTACTGAAAAAAAACTTTAGATTTGTTGTTCAGCCTTGCAAGAAAATGTTTATATGTGTTTGTATATCTAGATTCTGTTCCTTACTCAGCATCCTTCTGATTTAATCAAAGCACTGGAAATGGCAGCTTGGGCAATTCTGGCTCATTCCCAAAGTGTTATCCTGGTGGCTTCTTTTCACAGCCTGCTTGGCTTCCTGGCACTTGGATTCCTGGGCCAGTCTCTGGTTTTCTTCAGGTAGCTACTGCATAAAACTACTTTGGATGTTGTCCCTGTGCAACTTCTGAGTCTAGAACTGGTGCAACATTTTAAAAGCACCAACGCCATGATACAGAAATTAGTAGAAACTTAAACTGCAATTAACATAGACCGATCATTTCTATAGTTTTAAACAGCTGCTTAAGTAGGAGGTAAAATAAGGGTCTGTGCAAACCGTGGCGCAGAGCAGGTTTGGCTCTGTAGACCAGCATCGATCTCTGAGTGAAGCATGTGCCCATTTACCATTTCTGAAATGTATATAATTTGGTTGCTCGGTTTTACAAAGCTGTTGTGAAGATTGCAGATGATGATATGCTCAGATACTGAACAGTAGATGTGTAAGGAGCTCTGTATGAATAGGCAGTAAAAATAAGTCACAACATTTCTATATGATGTGTTTCCCTGAATATTCTTAGGGCTATTGAAAAGCAATAAAAAAAATTACGTACAAAATGGGTCCATTCTCCTGGAAAACGAAATAGGAAGAAGCTGGAAAATAGCTAACTTGCTCGTTGGAAAAAGAGAAGGTTGTCAAATATTTCTCATTCTTTTAAAGAAGGTGTTGAGAAGAAGTAGTTAAAAGGGCTGTCTGTGAGCGATCAAAAAGTGATGCCTTCTCCCTGTGCTGTGTTCCCAGGAGGGGGAGATTGCATTTTGTCCTATAGACACGCTATACATTTTCCGTGTGCCTGGGCAGCTCCAGTGCTCGTGCCAGGAGGCATCTCTAGGACCTCACAGCCTCCTCGTAAGGAGGTCTCTGGGTTTACTCTCAAATTATTCCTACTTGCCTGCAGTTAATTTGGGCATTTGTTTAATATTTGTTGTCTTGCTGTTTGCAAGCGGAGGAGAAATTACCTGTTGGTAGAAGGCGTTTAGGTAGCTGTTCACCTGCTGCTTGTGCTTTGAGCTTGTAAGCTGGGAAATGTAGAGACGGAAGACAGGGCATGGTGTTGTTTTGGAAACAGTTTGCTCTCTTCCTTTAGAATACCAGGAAGTTTCCCTGACACCATTACCCTAGGAGGAAAAGGAGGAGCACTGGTCCTGCCTAACTGTTAGCCAGCTTTTAACTGGCCGATAGAGAGCATGGGAACGAAGAGAACAGGGATTTCCTCTTCCAGAACCAGGCCCTGGGCGAGTGTAGCAAGAGAGATGGAGGAGAAGGAGGTAGGGTGAGGTTTTGACCTGTGTAAAAGGACGACTCAAGTCATTAAGTTGGCGTAACGTGGCATGAGGGGCGTAAGTCAGTGAGATTTTATTTTGTTGGGAAGGAAAAACTGCTGATTGCTATGTACTTTTTCCTGGGTCACACAATTTATGTCGAGCAAGACAAATCCAGAACAAATGAACTGTGCCATGTAGCTCCTGTGACCCTCCGAGTCGGCTCCTTCCATGTCAACCTGCCCTCACCCTGCCCCGTCAGCCTAGGGGCGCTTCAGGGCTTGTCATGTGCCAGGGCGGCCAGGGATTAAAAACGAGTCAGCTCTCAGAAACTACCCTCCAAATTTCAGACTTAATGAACCCCAGTTTAAAAAAATAAAGTGCCAAATAGTCATTCAGGGAAGATGAAAATCTAGAGTCGTGGGTGAGACATGCCGAGTAGGACTGGTTTGCTGTGCCTGTTCTAGAAGCGTAGCAGCGCGCTGTGTCTCGAGCTCATCGGTGTGTGCGTGTAATCTATGTCCAAAGCAGAGCCCCGGGTGCTCGTGCTCACTGCGGCTCCTCTCCGCCAGAACCACGTCCTCTGCTTCACTTGGCAACGTGATGGGCACTGCAGTTCTTAGGCTCACCCCTGCCTTGTTCCCTATTGCCCTGTTAGACCCAGTAGCATCAGCTGTGGTGGTGGTGATGGGACCTGTGCCATGCCCCCCTTGACAGTGGCTACCACATCGATTGCCTTTTCTAGCATGGTAACCTCTGCTCAAGCCCAGCTTGGCCCTTGTGCAGCTTCTGAATGCTGGAGTGGAGTTTGAAATCCTTGCTCAACATGTATGCCCTGTTCTGCCAAAGGCCCTGTCAGCTTTGCTTGCGCTGTCACCTGTGGCTGGGAGACCTAATGCGGGCGCACCTGAGAGGGATCTGGGCTTTCACTATAAATACTGCTGAAAGCTGTTCCTCGTTATCCTGAGGGATTGGTGAACTGAGCTGTTGGTGGGTCTTTTAGGCTGGAACATCAAACTTTTGAAACTGATTGCCTCTTAAGTTTCATTCTACCAAAATCTTGTATCGTGGTAAGTGTAAAATTCTCCTTATTTGACTGTCAAGTAGGTCTGAGGCAGTGGTGGAGTTCTCAAGGGCCAGTTTCTAGATACAAAGGTCATTGCAAGTGATAAGATAGTACTGGTGAGGAAACAGAATGGGGCGGTGCAGATGATCCCAGGTATTTCAGGTCAAATCTGTCTCGACTTTGCTCTGTAAGTTCCTGCAGTGAGTTGTGACTTATGTATCTAGAAAGACTTTCTGTGTTCCTGGAGCTATGGGAACTTACTAGGAGAAACAACAACTCCTTTCATTATAAATGGTGAAATATTAGGAATACATACAGCTTTGAAGGAAGCTTCTTGGAAGGAAGGGTACTAGGAACTGTGCTTTTAATTGTACTGTTTTAGAAATAAAACCTAGGATGTCCCTGGTGGTTCTGCCCAGGCAGCAGCAGAGGTTCTTATTTCGTTTAGGTTTTGGTAGTGACTGGGCACATGAACGTTTGTCTACAGGCCAATTGAATAAAGCCAAATACTTTGGTTTTAATCTGCTGCTCTGCAAGTCCAGATGATTGGTGTGATGGATCTCAGATTAGTTACAATGAGGAAGATAAAATACATTATGGTGGGTAGATGTCTGATGTCTTTATTTTAAATTATCTTAAACAATCAGCATCTCTTGGCACTAAATTGTTATAATTCAGAAGAGATGAGGAGTTTGAGAGAAGCCACGTTTCAGTAAATCCTGGAAGCAGTGCAGAAAATGCAATTCTATTGTTGATGACTCTTCTGTTTCTCCAGCTACAAAAATTCACAGCCATCCAATTTCTACCTTCTTCAGCTATATTTAGCCTTTATAGGATTTGCTGGTCCTCCTGGAATTTATCCTGCTTCTGTTCTGGGAAGTTGGGTAAATCTTTACTTAAATTTCATCCGAACAGACCAGGATAATGGCAGATATCAAAGTTATTAGAGTCTTCCTCCCAAAGCAGCTATTCAGATGTTTTGCTCTCTGGAGACTCTGTTAATTGAGGTAATGCTTTTCTTCTTCCCTCTCTCCTTCCCTCTCCTTGAGTGAGATTTTCTCCAAAAGCTCAATGAGATCCCTGGTGACTAACCAGAAATTATTGGTCCTGGGAGCAGTTCTTCAGTTCTGGTAGGGTGGAAGAAGAGGAGAGTAAGTCTTGAATTTATAGACTGTACAGAGAAACTACTGACTGCTTTGATTATATGCACTCTTCAGAATGCTTAATTTTACTGGAGGGGAAGAAAATAGGAGTCCAAATCTCTCATCATTCCCATATGGGGTGCACTGTAATTTATGGATGGTGGGAGGGATTGTGCTGCACAATCTAAGTCTTGATGATGCAGTATCGTCACACAAGACATGGGCAGGTAATTTCCTTTAAAGGTCATAGCTGAGCGTCCCAAACGTGCCTGCTTCCATCGGATAAGCAGTGCGGGAATGCAAATCCTGCTCCTTTCCACCTGGTAGTGCCCCAGAGTGTTGCTACTGTCTTCGTAGCATTTCTCTGGGCCGCGGGGGTCCTGGACCTCTCTGCCTGGGCAGAGCTGTCTGCTTCAAGAGAGAAGCTATCGGGCAGAACAAATGCAAAGCAGCATCCTCTCTCAAGAAGAGTTTATTGTGAAATTGTTAAAAATGTTTGCTGCTAGTGCCCTCTCTCCTTCATTTTCCTTTTTTTCCTGCTTCTAGGGACATCTCTGCATAGTTTTGGCTGTCATTCTTTCCTCTGGACCTTTAGAAAATGCTTAATTAGGTTATCTTCTATAGTTTATCCTTTAGATTTTAAGCAAATAGCTGGTAAGAGTATATCCAGAGCAGCTGGGGTTTGTTTGTAGCTGCTGGTCCCTATTGAGACCAGGGAAGTCTGCAGAGCATAAACTTTCCAGACAGTCTGTGTGCTCAGAGCTCCAAACACCCAGCGCCTGCCGTCCTGCAGCTGGTGGTACCGACACTTCGGGTGTATCACGGTGTTGTGTGAATGAGCACGTGGAAGTACCGCCGAACACGTCGCACCTCCCGACAGACCCTCTGGAAGCAGTGAGGTTTCGCGGGAGCGAGAGGGGGCACCCTGTGCCAGGTGGCAAATTCGGTTCAGTTCTCCCACCCGCCCGGCTTCCTCTCCATCCCTGCCCGGAGCCCCAGAGGGAGGAGCAGAGGCATGCCGGATTCAGTCTTATTTCAGGAATTGGCTGTTTCTCAAGGTGGTTGTTTTACAGCAAGTGATCGGTGGCATCAATCATGATCGCATGGTTATGAGATTTGAGCGTAACCATGTGAGCCTTTAGGGATGGCTTGTTTGTGTGTAGCTGTCCGTACGGGGGCTGGCGTATCCTGGGGGTACGTTTCCTACCCCCGCCGGGTCGGTGGGCTCCTCAGTGTTTGCTGTGTGTGACGTGGCGGAGCGCGCGGAGCCGGAGCGCTGCAGCCGGCCTCTCAGCGCTGCCTCCCCAGGAGCACTCGTGTGGGCGCTTTCGCCTTTAATTTTGTGTCAGTACCTCTTGCTGTTATAAACTGCAGGGTCCTTTTCCCCCTGGCTCTCCCTAAAGATAAGGAGCTGACAGAGGCAAGGATGCAGGGAGAGCAGCCTTGGGATACGAGCATGCAGCAGGGCAATTGCACGGCACCAGGATGCGTGCTGGCTCCTCCTGCCCGGAGCAAACCCGGCCTTTTGGCCAGGGCCGCTGCTGCAGGACGTGCTTTAGGCTTGGTGCTGGCCCTGCACCAGCCTGTGCGGGCCTGGGGAGCGCCCTGCTCCCGAAGCACTGATGTTGTGTCCCCCCATGTTGTCACCTGGGTTTAAGAAAGCTTAAACCCAGGTAAGAGCCGGCGGCTGCAGCTCGAGCTCTCATGAATTACAGGAATCCATCCCACCTCGGCGAGGCTGTGCCTGCTGGCAGCCAGCGCACGCAGGAGCAAACTGCCTTTCTCTCGCGCTCACTCAAAGATGATAGAAAGTCTTCTGGGGATTCTTGCACATTTGTCGAGCAACAATGGGAAGCAGCACAGCACAAATGCTCATTCTTCCTCCCCAGCATCGCAGGCGCGCCTTTGTCTCACGTCTGGCCAGGCCTAATAGCTCAAAGCCGAGAGCTGCAGCGATTTAGCAGCTTATGGTAAATAAAGCGTTATTAAAATGACTTCCTTTTTCAAGTGTTTAATGATTAAAATGGCCTTTCACCTGACATTTCGCGCTCTTCGTTGTCTCGAGTGCTGTATCTAGCAAGGGAAATAAAATAGTTGTCAGGGATAGATATTAAACTTTTCTCCCATTTTTACCCTCAGAAGGAAAATATTGAAGAGCATCTTGGAAAGACCACAAAGCAGATGCCAAGGCGGGAGCCCCTGCCGTGCAGGGAGCCTGGCCCTGCCACGGCCTCCCTTGCCCTCGTGGAGGCTGTTGAGGCTGGCAGGGCGCGCGGCTCTCCAGAAGCACGTGGGGAAGCCCCGTTGCTGGTAAAACAGTCACAGGCTTGTGGCTCCAAATTTCAGGCGACGCAAGGAGTAACAGAAGGCTGTGGAAATATCTTTTAGCCACTACATAATTTCATGCCTTTTTTATTTTTTTTAATATTGGATCGTGTCTAACAAGGACTTAATGAAGAAAGAATAGGTACATTTAGGGTTAAAAAGATGTCTAACAGGTCACTACATCTGTTCCTTTTTAAAAAAACAAAGAAAAGCGTTTTCCATTTTTGAGATATCATATAAATATGTAAATGAGACCTCTTTAATTACTGCCTAGGGCTATAAACTTGCATGCTAGAGGAGAGGGAAGAAGGAAGGAGAAGAATAACCCCCTGTTTTTAGGGGGTGCAGTGGGGTGAGTCATTACCCCAGAAAAGACAATAGAAGAATGGGACTTTTGATGGCTGCGTGACCGGGAGGTGTGAGGAGCAGCGCATCTTTCTGGCTCCTCCGTTCAGATGGAGCTCACATGGAACAGTAGTGCCGGCCTCTCCGGCTGCAGTGTGCACAAACCCAAGGGGATTTGTCCCACAGCTCCCTGCATGGTTCCCTTCTCTGTCCTGCTCTGTCTCTGCCCTCAGTCCTGGTCTGCCCCATCCATCCCCTGCTCCTCTTGGGAGCCAGGCCCGAGTCCTGGCCCGGTTTCTAATAGCGCCGGGCTAGACACTGCCGAGTCCTTTCCACCCGTGGCCTGAGCAGCACTTTGCACTTGGCTAAATAAAAGCCTGCATCCGTGTGCGCTCGCAGGCGTCAGTTATTTCTGCGCTCTGCGCTGTGGTTTCCCAAGCAGCCTTGGAGGAGCTCGCACCACGTGCTGGAAATGACAACTGGGACAAACACGGCAGCGGGTCGTGGCCCAGGTAGCTGAGAGCCACCCGGGTCTCTGTGTGGTTAGCGGGAAGGAGCGGCTCGGGGCACAATGATATCCAGAGTTCATAAATCAACGTGCAGGATCATTTGCTGGTGTGCGTGAATGCGGGTCGGTACCGTTTCCTTGGTGCAGCCTCCCAGCCCGGAGTGCTGCCGGCCGCACCAGAGGCAGCTCCTGATGTGATTCACCCTCGCTCTGAGCACTGCTCCGTCTGGCTGTACTCGAGAATCATGTTTGCTGGCAGCGCCAAGTGCCTCTCTGTTGCCCGAGATAAATGTTCTTTGCAGAGCAGCTCCCAGGGCCTCTTTCTGGCTGTATCAAGAATACTATGTGCGTGTATGTGTTTATATTTGCTTTTAACATGCTGTCCTCCCTCTGTCCTGATGTTCAGTTAAAATGCAGATGATGTGTCCCAGCTTGTAAGATGGATCACTGCTGGAGTGGAGTCATGTCTGGGCTACCTTATCTCGTGATAAATACCTTTGCTGTCCACAGAGAGATTAAACCTCGTGACTGCCGAGGTTTGTTTGGGGGTCTTACAGGCAGATAAGACCATGTTGGTAAAATAGGTCAACTTAGGTTTACTACAGGACCCCTGGATGGCGTTTGTCATTGAGAAGGTGGCAGGGGCACAAGCAGAGGATAACACGTGCATGTGAGACTGGTATTACTGTATCGTGGGAATTGCAGCTCATTAACAGGAGGGCTTTACTGAACACCCTGTGTCTAGAGCGGCGAGATGAGGAGCAAGCAGGATGGGCACATGGAAACTTGGCTCCCGTGGCCGTGTGGGAAGGAACCATGACCAACAGACCCCTCGGATGGGAGAGATGCCCAGGGCGGAGGCTGCTCTGCGGGTCCCAGACCCTGCTGGTGCCTGCGTGAAACTTCGTGCTCACATAAACACAGCGTTAGGACGCTTATGCCTGCACCCGCTCGCTGCTCCTGAGCTTGGAAATGCAAGTTTTAGGTTGTGCTCCCTGGCTGCTGTGCAGGGGTGCAGGAATTTAGGGGTGAAGGCTGCTTTCATGTTAGTGTGCAATATTTGTGGTTTCATTTCCATTTTTAAAATGCTATGAAAGTGATTGAAGCAGGAGAGAGGAGAGTGTATATTTGCATGTGAGACGCATCTTGGTGCCTTTAACTGAGAAGCAAGTTCCAGGAAAAAGCCTTTAAAACTGCTAAGCTTAGCAAGCGCAGGCTGGAGTCTCTAGCAGTTCTGCTTAAAACATAAATAAAAATCACCCTGCACACGGTATGGTGCTATGAGTTATGGACAGAAGCTGCCGATTAGGTGCTGATTCCTGTCTTTGGGACAAGCTCCGTTTCCTGGGATGAATGGGATGGGCTTTGCCTCCAGGCGCGTTCCTGCTGCAGCTGGGTCCAGGGCATGGAGCGGCGTGGACGGTTTTCCAAAGTCTGGAGCGGCTCATTCTGCTCCGAAAGGGGAGCGGGGAGCATCGGAGCGCTCTGCCGGGAGCCCGGCTGTTCCCTGCGCACCTGCGGGCGTGTGGGGCACTGCCAGGAGCTCCCAAAATCCCGGGACCTGAATCCCGGGCCCCTGCCACTGTCGTCACTGCCGTCTCAAGGACACCTCAAGTTGATCTACTAGATCAACTAATATTGCGGGAAAATCCAGCGCATACCAGGTGCTTTTATTTCAAAACAGAAATTCAGTTTTCCTATCACTTCAGACCAGTAACATGTTTTGTGTTATTTCTGGCCATATAATACTCTGCCATATCTGATTCATTTAATATTTATGAGAGGTATTTTCTCCTGGTGGAAGATTAGGAGGAATCGCCATGCCCTTGCCCTTGCAAAGCCCAGGCTGTCATTGTTATCATGATTATTATTTTTTTTATCTCCAAATGTGCTCGAGGGTTCTTGCAAGCAGCGCTGCTCCGTCATTTTAGTGCCATTTGTGCGATAATCCTTTGAGTAAAGGGAGCCTTTGTCAGTGGCCTCACAGAGTCTCCCTGGGGAGCCCGCGGTACCTGGCCAGGTGTCCTGGTGTGACTTGGGAATGTCGCTCCGGAGCCGAGCCGGATGCGGTGCCGCGGCCTCCCCAAGCCACAGGGAAAAGTCATCACCCCGGGGGGATAAAGAGCCGCTGTGCAGATCCCGGGGTCTCGCTCGCCGTGGAGCTGGTACCAGTGCATGGGCTGTGTTCAGTGATCTCTCCTCTTCTTTTTGTCTTGCAGATTGAGGGATTTTAATGGCTTTCAGGTAGAAGCCAAGTGGAGACAATCAAAATGAACTCTATGGACAGGCACATACAGCAGACCAATGACCGGCTGCAGTGCATAAAACAGGTAAGCCGAGGTGGCGAGCGCCGCTGCCGCGGGAGCGCAGCCCCTTGGGCCGTCGGGCTGCCTGCTGCTGCTTTCTGGAATTGCCTTGGATAGCCTTTTAGTGGGGAGGACGGTGGCAGGAATGAGGCACCTAACCTGTCGGAAGAGAATTTGCTGCTGTATAAACCCCAAGCCAACCTTTGTGGTTCTCCCGGCTAAGGAATCTGAAGCTTGGAGACTCATGGAGTCTGCCTTGGCTCCCAGCAGGACAGGGCTGGCCCTGCCCTGGCCTCCCCGGCACACTCGTAATGAGGAGCCCTCTTGCTCGGAAGCCAAAACTTTGATGGGCCAGTTTTAATTCTGAGGCAGTGTCTGAGCTGAGACCTGCACTGGCCTGGAAGGGTCAAGCTTAGATGGTGGGCATGTCTTCTCTAAGTGCTCAGGTTGATTGGCTTGCATGGAAGGAGAAGTAAAGTAAAAACTTTGTTTGCTCTTAATCTTTCAAAATACTTTTGAATATTTTTGAAATTGACTAGTCTTTAGGATTTAGAGTTTTACTCAAATTTATTAGCTCACATATTAAATCTTCCAACTAGGAAGTTCAGTGAAATTTTCAGAAGCCTCTGCTTGCGATGATGGAGGGCTCTTACATTTCACTGGAAGTCAGTGGGCTTTAAGGCGTGTAGGAATCCGTGCAAAAATGTGGAGCATGAGTCTCAGTGTTGGGGCGAGAGCAAGAGAACGGATTCTCATTTAGACGTGAGAATAATGTTCCTGCTTTGGTCTGTAAAATGGGTCTCATGGATCTTTTGAAGCTCTTCTTTCCAGAACTGGTTAAAGTTTTCCAAATTAATAAGAAATGTAAGAATAATGTAAAAACATATGGACATTATTCAATCAATATTCATAACCCATTTTTCTCTGTCTGAGCACTTGCTCTGTCATACTCTGTCACTTAGTCACCATTTGGACAATAGCATGTTTAGAGACTGGACTTGTGCTGTTTGAGGTCTGTATTTTTTTTATCAATTATTATACAATTTATTGTATTTTTATCAATTTACTGTAAGTTAAAAATCTCCCTGCCTACTTTAACAGTGGGACACATGTATATTGTCATTTGAAGGAATACAGCACTTTGTGGTTGGACCTGATGATCTTGAAGGTCTTTTCCAGCCATAATAATTCTGTGATTGTGTGACTTCTCTCACATGATTTTGCTTCTATGGTAGACACAAGGACTGTAAATTGGAGAAACTGATATAAAGTAGGCAGGGGAATGGTGCTGGATAGGTCTTGATTGCTAAACTAAATTCATTTTCTTTTATCTATTTTCATTCTCTCAGCTGTCTAGTTTATTAGTAAGAGGATTATAGTTCCTAGAATGTGCTTTAATGTAAAGAACATAAAATGTATGTTTATTTGCTAGTCTATTCTAGCCATGCTGTTGCTTTGGGGGATATAAAAAAAAAAAGGGGGGGGGGGAGGAGAGGTTATATCTAAAACAGATGACTTTCTCCCTTAGATTCTCCAGGAGAAAGGACTTTGGAATAAATGAGGTGAGGCCGGTTCATGGGTCAGGGACCTGAAATCGGCATCGTCCCTGCAGAGCAGCTAGTCCTCATGCAGCCCCAGTTTGTGGTGGCTCGCTCTCACTTTCATCATTCCGTGGTGAAAGTTAGTGCATCTCATCGCTCCTTAGAAGCCTAAGGGAAATGAATTTGGGGATTTCATCCCAGCCGCTTATGAGCAAGTATTTGGTTCAGAAAACGCCTGCCCTTGGCTAGCACTAATTGGTCTCCTTTTGGCCACACTAACCCAGGAATGAAGAATGAAGCGACTCACAGAACAATTTAACCTTTCTGGCTATGAGAACAAACCTTCAGATCAGGCGGAGATAAATGGAGGATGCTGCTGTCTTCTAGACCTGCCAGTTTCTGTGCACACAGAATTTGTATTATTTTAATAAGATAAAAGAATATCAAACAGTATTTCTTAAAGTCTTGAGGAGGTATTTAGGGCTCTAATGAGTGCTCTGTGAGTTAAACTACTAACTTCATTTTTGTATAGTGCTGGTTTACATAGGTGGTTAGAATATATTTCTTCAGCAGTGGAGGCAGAGAGGAAGGCAGGGGCAGGCCAGGCTTTTACCCGTGTGTGGAACTGTCTCAGTTTCACTGCTTCCCCTCTGGAGGAAAGTCCCAAGTCTTTGGGTGGGCAGGGGCACGTGTAACCCAGCAAAGGATCCCGAAAGGCAGCGTCCTTCATGGCCAGGCTTTGAATTCACAGTCCCTGTTTTGGGCAGATGCCTCAATAAGAGGATATTGACTGTGCTCGCCTGAGAGTTTTTGCCTTCAGCTCTGAAGAAAGGCACTTGGGCAAGCCAGAGGCTGAGCACCAGAACAGAGAGCCGAAAGTGGACGCGGTAGAGCTCCAGGATGTTTGATAGGAGGCACTGGTTTGTTTGTTTTCTTTGTTTTTCTTCCTTAAAGACTCTCTGCATGTGAAGACTCCCTTTGCTGGCTCCGCACGCCCGCAGCCTCGCGCGCTGCGCTTTCCACGCGCGGCCGCAGAGCCCGGCCAGCCCCGCGGCAGCCGCTCGTCCTCCCTCCGCGCTCTCCCTCGGGCCCGCGCCGTGTCACAACCTCCCGGAGCCACACTGGGGGCAGTGCCGCCCGCGTGGCCCCTCACCCAGCCCCGGGAAGCGCTATCCATGGCAATCCGTGCGCCGCTCCGGCGGGATCGCCTTACGCAGGGTCACAACAGGCTGCCTGCTTCCCAGCTCCCTGGCTGCGGGATGCCGGCTGTATCCTCCACGGCTCCTCCTGCAGGATCAAGGTCCTGCTTCGCTTTCATCTTCTTCTAGCGTTTTGCAGCTACACAGCCAAAAACTTGTGCGTGATCAGCTAGCTAGGAAACGAAGTGTGTGTTAAAAACTGCCGCAGAAGAGATGAAAGGGCAAACTGAAGAGGTGGCTGTGTATTTACTGCTTAAAAAAAAAAAAAAAAAAAAAGAAAAAAAGGCAGCAGACTTCTGAGAGAAGCCCGAGCAGCTTGTGTGGTCTCCTTGTAGCTGCTGCTTTCAGTGTTTGCAAGTGCATGTGCTTTAAAATGCGCTCAGTGGAAGAAGCCAGAGCACCAGGCGCCCCCGGCGCGCGCCGTCCGTCTGCGGTGCCCCGAGCGCGGCGGCGCCGGCGCCTCCCGGGCCGCTTTCTCGCCTCTTTCTCGGGTTCTGGCCCCGAGAACCGGCCTCCCTGCGCTCCCGTTATCCGCAGGGAGCTCGTGGGCCGTGGCCCCACTTCATTTCAGCCCCATTCCCATCCTCATGCAGCACTTGGGTGCTGGTTGCTTGCAGGTCAGAGCAAAGGAGAGTTCTCTGGCTGTGTGCCTAACTGGCAGCGTTTAAACCCCGAGACCAAGTCACCCTGCCTTTCCGAGTTGTTTTTGTAGGTGAGTGTAGGTGCTCAGCAGTCCTAACTGTAATGATGTTTTTGATGTATTTTGGAGCAGTTGGTATGGGTTGGTATGAATTTGAGTTGAAAAGGTTTTAGTGAAGCTTTGTAAAATTTCCAGTCCCTATGAATTCTGAAAATTAGCAGCACTGTTATGACAGGCATGTTTGCCTAGAAATGCACACTTTTTGGCGGCAACCAAGGTACATGTTACAGGGTTTTTTAGGACTTACATGTGGAATAACATGCAGCAGTGAGACTGATCGCGAAGCGATGCCTTCCTTCCCTAACAAGGCCGCTTGAGGGACCTAAAATGTTCCAGTTTATTGGTTGAATGATCCATCACTGCTGTGTTTCATTGCTATTCTTTCTTCTTTTCTTCCCTGTGACCCATAGCTACAAATTCTTTGTCAGCTTCCTTGCTCAGAAGGAGGGAACATGCAATCTGAGGTGTTTGCCTGGCTCTCCCTTCACAGCTGCGGGTTTCCTGCCCGTTCCCTTGGTGCCCGTGTATCACCGGCCGCCCCGCAGCAGGCACTGGGAATTGCCTCCAGCCGTGCGGCCAGTCAGCTCTGAGAGGACCTCGTTGGCCACGGCGCTCGGGGCTGCTCCCTGGACGCCGTCTCCCGCGCGGTGGTTCGTGTCCCTCGCTTGAATCTCTGCAGATGGAGCTGGCGCGGCGCCTGGGAAACGTAGCCTGCTCGTTAGATGGAAATGCAGTCAGGTTTCTGTCCTTTTTATGGCTCAGATCAATGCAAATGTGCAGACTGGCTGGTGTTCATGGATTTGCCTACGTGAACATAGCTGCTCTTTTTACTGCTGTTCACGTTATACTTCATCAACAGATCACGCTGGGGAAAGCACAAAGCAGCTGACGTGACTGTGTCTGCCATGAGGGGCTGCCTGGCAGAGCAAACATCTCTTCTGCTTTGTTGATAAACCTGATTTTGCCAGCAGAATTCTGCTGACCTGCTTGAAATCTTCATGCTGTTGTCCTTCCTTCTGAGCTTTGCAAAAATCCCTGTACGGCTCCAAAATTCTTGTCTGGTAAGGATTTATATAAGTTGCCAAGGGTGCTTCAAGATGATCTGTCCTGGGAAAAAAGAAGGTGTTTGTCAGCCCCATAGGCCTGCGCCATGGGGGGAATGCATGGGGCCCTGGGAATACCTGCGAGGGGCAGCACTTTCATGTGGCTCTTTGCAAGGCAGATCAGGGTGAGGGAAACGCTCAAGCAAACATGAGCAGCTACGTGTTGCTTTGTAGCACCATGCAATATTTTGTCCTTAGCTGACCCAGTCTGACAGACGTGGATTTTTCCTCTTCTGTCTAATTTGGGCTGCAGATTTCTATCTGCTGGAGATGATGCAAGAGAGAGGTGCTCTTCCCAGAAAGGCAACGATACGGCTGCAGGTGGAAGGTGATGGATCCTTCGGAAGAGAGGAGGATCCCTTTGGGGCTCCAGCACGTTTGCAAGAGCAGCAGGGGAACGGGGCAGGGGTAGGGAAGCCTCTCCTGCCTGGTTAAGGGCACGGCAGCCACGTGCTAAAGCAAGGAGCAATCCTTTAAGCAGTTCAAGCATTTGGTACTTTGGGCTGATCATATTTTAGCCAGATGGATTAGTAAATAAGGATTTTGTTTATTGTGGCATTAAAGCACTAACGTAAAAGTAAGAGCAATGCTGTGATGGTTATATATTTTGTTCAGTAAAAGCTGCACAGATAATTTAGAGTCATATTAAAGCAAGCTCTGGTAGGGCCATAAATAACATGAGAGGCTTGTAGAAATTTTGCAGATATTTTGGGACCCAGTATTCCTACATAGACTGGCTTAGAAACTCGTGGGCTTCTCTTTGGAAGCAGCAGGATTGGAAATGAAATGTTTCCTGCTACGGGTTTCTGGGAGCCAAGGGAAGCCTGAATAACAGAAGCTGAGACCACTTAATAGTGTGGGAGAGCTTTAATTAAGAGTAGTCTGTTACCTCAAAAGTGAATCTCTGAAACTAAGTCTTGGGAGCTGTTTGTTGCAATTCCTAGAGGAATAACTCCCAAATCTTAAACTATTTCTTAAATTGTTTTGAAGTACATATAAACTCAGAAAAAAGGGGCAAAAGTTTTTTTATACTTCAGCTGAGTAAAATTCTATCTTGCCAAGTTTGCTGTGTAAAAGGACCCCCAAAATCTTTCTGTCAGAATTGTTCCTTTTGGCTTGAAATAGCTCCATAAAGACTGACTGACTGGTAGGGCCCATGAGACTGGACTGTGTGGATTTTACACGTGACACAGTGGCATCGGTTCCTGTAGTGGTCATTTTAGTCACCTTGAGATTTTATCTCTTTATAGATTAAGAGATTAAAATAATAAAGATGAATTGTGTTGATTAAAAGTCCTATAAAAAGCACTATGAGTAAATTATTAAATTGAGTCAAAAATTAATTGGAAAACAAAATATGTCATTGTAATGTAATGTGACTTCACTGGGGTATACTAGAGACTGCTTTGTATTTTTCAAAACTAGTGTATTTATTCTTTGGAGATTTAGAAAATGAACATATAAAATCAGTGCAAATGCATTTTAAACCTGTGGTTCAGTGCCCGAGTCGGTGAGTGCCTGGATTGGTGTCGGCGCTGCCGCTTCCCCTTGCCAAGGACTTGCTTGGTGTCCTTGGGGAGCCTCACTTATTCCCATGGGCGCCGCGGTGGCAGCGATGTCCCCGGCGAGAGGTGTGCTAGTTCCTGCTTAATGTCTTGAAAACATTAAGTAATGTGCAAAGAACTGCTTGGAAAAGAACCCACCGAGCTCAGCCTCTCAAAGTGCTCCTATGTGCACCTCGAATGATTCAATGTCTTATAATCTGCAGTTATTTAAGTGGACTCCTCAGGTTTCCTGTTGTCCTCATGTGTTCTTCTGTTAGAAGATGGTGAGCTGTGCAGGTAGGCTTTCTTCTAAAAGTAGGTGGGTAAACGAATCTGGAAGAAATGAGCCTAATTTCATTTGTAAAATTCAATAACAATTCAAGCAGATATTTGGATCGCTCTTCAAATAGGGCAGCCCGTAATATTTTAAGGGAAATAGTGTGACCACTGCTTTGAAGAAGTAAATAGTATGTGGAGATATGTAGGAAACTACTTGCTGAAAAGTGCGAAGGTTGTAGGGAAGAAAGAATCAGTATCATTAAATCCTCCATGGGAATGAGGAGGAAAGGTAGAAATGAGGGGAAAGGTGCATGTGCAAGGTAGACTTCTCATATATAGGCATCTCAGGTAGCATGTGAAAACAGGGGGATGCCGTTGGAAAAGGGCTTGTTTCCATTCCCAGGAAGAGCGAGCGAACTGGCTAAGCAAACCGTTTCCATAATGTACTTGAGGCAGACAGAAAAATGCACGGGAGCCTTACGTGGCCTCGGGGAAAGCACGTACTCTGCCTCTTTACAGCCCCGTGTCTTGGTGAGCAATTAAGGAAATATTTTTCTCCATCACTTGATTATTCTGAGTATTTTGTGCTCCCTGTGCTCCCAGCTGGTGTAACGGCCCTCCGGGTGCTGCTGATAATGGGTGTGAGGATGGGACCCTCTCCCGCTGGATGGACACAACCTGCCTTCGTGTTAGTGACACTTTTGTGTGTCTCTTCTCACTTGTTTAGTATGTAAACCCCTGTCGTCAGCAGTGACTGCCCTCCTCACCTCGTCCAGGGTGTTCAAAATATTGCACAAGTGATGCTGGTCTTTGCTCTGAAGTTACTGATTTTTCTTCCCTTGAAAAGAAAACTGCAGTGGACAAACGGGCCAGAGCCAGTTCCCTTGTGATACGTAGCCATGGCTTACATGGATCTTTAATTTCTCTCTGAGTATCTAATGCTTATCAAAATGTGAGTTTAATAAAATATTTATAAAGTCTCCAGTGAGAGCAGCCGTGTAAGTGCAAGATAATTCTATTAATTAGGGATCTCTCAATCTCAAAAACACTTGAATTTGGGGGGAAAAATCATCTGAATACAAAATGCACAACTTGAGCCTTTTAAATAAAACAATCTTTGATATTGAAGGGGACTGTAGAGAATTGAACTATATATAACTGTATCTAGATAAGCACAAAACTGTGTTTCAGAAGAAAGAACATAGCTCAATACTCCCCTCTATCCTCCTGAAAAAGAAAAAAGATTTGTTTGGAATCTTGGTTTCAAATGAGTTTCTAATGTACAACGTATAGCTTCTCATGTATATGGCTTTTGGGAAGCATAATCACATTACTTATAAAATATACTTATTACTTTTTTTAAAAAAAAAAGAAAGAAAAAGAAAATACTGAAGCTGTCTCTTCTGGGCCATGGCACTTTGTGGTCAAACACGTGCTGGGCTGGTGTCCCTGTAACACCAGTTGTGCATGGCAGGGGAAAAGGGGGGCTTGCCCTTTAGATAGGTGGTTAACTTTCATTTCTGAGCCAAGCTGCTTTTGCTTTTGCTCTTGCTAGCGAGCAGGAGCACACGCTCCTTCTGCTCTGGGCCGCTTCAGTCCCAGGGCGGGTATCTCCTTGTTTTCCATGTTCCTTTCCACCCCGTTCCCTTCCCTTTCCTCCTCCCCTACCTACTCAGCATGATGGCACGTTTTTCTTACAGCTCATTGCAAACGTGTCCAGGTGAATGCTCAGTCAGATCAAATATAGCCTGAATTACCTGGTAGAACCTGCGCAAGCAGCAGGACAGCAGGTACTGGCTCACCTGGCACAGAGCTGAGACACGAGAGGTGCAAGCGTCCCGTAGGCATGGAAAGAGCGGGTCAGTTCCTCAGCCAGCATTAAGCGGCTTAGTTCCAAATGAAGTATCATTTCTGCACCAAGAGATTGGGGTATTATGGGTTTTTATAAACATAGTTTGATAATAATTGGTATATGTTTGGTTTTGCTTTTAAAACCCTTGAGTTTACAACCCTATGAGAATTTTAACTTTACTTATGGAGCAAATCTGGAGAATGTGAATACCAACTGTTAAGAAAACAGCGAGCAGGTCGTGTGAACTTGAGACTTGAGAATAGCCCCGCTGTGTTCTCGAGCAGCAGCAGAACCGTGAGGCCGCTTTGCTGCGTGTACCTGTGTTCTGTGCACGGTGAGGAGGAGGTCGGCCTCCACGATGGGTTAACCTCGTGGCGTGCACGAGCTGCTGCTGCTGCTCCTCTTCCTGCACAGTCCATGACTCCACATATTGCTGGTGTTTTCTATCACTAATACCAAGTTGCTGGGCTCGCTGATCAGTGAGGCTAGGCGCTAGGCAGGGTCCAAGTGGCCAACCATGTGAGAAATGCAGGGGCTGCAGGCGGCTGCTAATGAAGCTAGAAGCCAGCAGCCCGGCACCGTGTCTGGATGATAAGTTACAGCATCTGCAGTAGCTCAATTAAACCGGGTAGCGAGACACAGAGCAGACGTAACTCGGCAAAATAAGCAGACAACTTGAGTCAGGCCTCGTAATGCGGTGCGACATCACGTAAATAAATGGAATAACTTGTTTAGCGTAGCTAAGCAGTTGCTGCTCAAAAGCGACTTATTTGCATGACATCTTAATTTGGATAGGTTAAGTTGTGGCAAATTAGGTCTGTGCCTTCAGTCTGATGTATTCTAACGAAAAGAGATAAAAAAAAAAAAACACCTCCCCCAGAAATACATAGTGTGTTAGGCAAAATTCTGCATTTGTTTTCTATAGCAACAAATCAGAGCATATGGATTTTATGTTTAAATGATTTCACGTTCCATACCATTGCTGTCATTGTTAGCATGTCTTGATCCATGCGTGAGATAACTTCAACCTCCTGTAAGTGTAACTCTTAATTTTGCCTGCTAGTGTTTCATTGCTTACTGTTCCGTCTAGGATGTGCTAGTGTGCATCTGGGTGGTATTCTTCCCTATTTAGACATAAGGCTGGTGGCCTTGCTTCGTTTCAGTCTGGGTAAGTGGTTTCTGTCCCTAAAATTATATCAAGCTTTTGGTTGCAGGAAGTGTATGCTTTGATGTGGGGGTGTAGGCTGAAAGTGTTTGATTGTGCTTTAGTAGCCTTTAAAAAACAAGATCTTTATTACATAGGCGTATTTCCCACTGGGGGTCTGGCGTGGTGTGTAATATAAAGCACCCAGCTCGGAGCTCAATGCTGAGTTTTGATCACCGTCCAGCTGGAGGGGAGTTAGGGCTTCAGGAAGCAGCTCTCCTCTGAAATGGTTGGACCCAACCTCCTCATGTATCGGCTGTTCCCTCCGACTGCCCACGGGAACGTGGCTGTCCCAGGTAACTCTACAGGGAACAGGCCCCTAGAGAGGTACTGTGCAAGCTGATAAGCTTGGGCCCTGGTGCACCCATGCTGTCTTGCCCAGTGGCCACTCTGATTCACAAAAATGGTCTGCACTTCTCTTTGAATGGGCGTTTGAAGCCGGGGTTGGCCGTGAGCAGCAGGTAGACACTGGTGCCTGCCCTGCAGTCCAGCCCAGATGTTGTCACTCCAGCCCTCAGCAAGGCCCTTTTTGCTGGTGGAGCTGGCTCTTGCTGGGCCTGGCAGGAGGCTTTGCTCTCTGCTTGGTGTCTTCTCCACCCCCCGAGCAGGCTGTTAACTGGGGTGCTGCAAAGAGCACGAGATTCCTTCCGAGACCAAAGTAAATGACTGGGAGAGACTGCGTCGTCCAAGCACTGCCTGGAGATCCCTGCAGCCGTGCACGTCACACACGGCTAGTACCTCTTGATGGCATCTCGCATTCCTGGGATTCCTCTTACCTTTGGCCTTGGAAGGTGCTAGATTTGCAGGGTTGTGAGTGATTACACTGGAAATTCTGGTAGCTTTTGAACTAATGGAAATAGTGGTGTTTCCTAGCAGGTAGATAACCAGTCCTTTCAGTTTATTTCAGCCTTTGTTTATTGTGTTATATTCATGCAAATCTCCTACACTGTTCTCTTCTGTGTTGCTTGTAAATATGATAGTGTGAGCTGGCCCTTCGTTATATCACTCACGAGTAGCAGTTTTGAAGGGATACCAAGGTGTGTCACACAAGATCTGAGCCGACTTTAATGGGTTTGTCTGCATATCCCGGGCCTTCAATCTACCATTGTGTTCCTGACTCACTAGGCCTTTTTTTCCTCCTCTCTTCTCTTCAGAATTGTCTATTGAAGGGCTATTTTTTCCCTCTGAGTACATGAAGCACATTGTACAGTAGACTCTTGGGGCCAGGTCTTGCTGCTGTTAAAACGCTGCCAGTGATTTGAGCTGAAGAGCATGGTGCCGTGCGTGGCGAATGCCTCCTAACAAAGCTGATGGATGGCTCTGGCATAGCTGCTGCTTTGTACTTCTGTTCTTGGATCAAGAGCTGGGAAAATCTCTTAATTTCTTGTTTGTGGAATACAGAAGATATAATATTATCCTTCTCAAGCGGGCTTTTTGCCATGAGGATATGAGTGACATTAATGCTTTTTGCCCTGGGTGCAATGTTTAAGCTGCCGATAAATAACATACATACATAAATTCATACATTTATAGTACATATTTGGAGTGCTTTTGTACATAACTGGGGGAAGAAAGTGTGCCTGTCCTCAGATTCATGGTGGGTTTTCTTTATCTTCTCCACTTTTACTCTCAAAAAGTAAACTTGCCCTCTGTAATCTGAGGAAAAAAAGTCATACAAAAACTTATTTTAAAATGTATTTTAAAAATTAGAAAGGCAGGGGCATACGGTGTATCAGGAAGAGCTTCTTGCAGTGTTGGTAGAAGTAGCCCTAGAAGTAGCAATTCTAAACTGATTTCCCTCACTGCTCTGCTGCCACACTGTTCCTACTAAAATCCTGCATGAGTTGGGTAATACAGCTCAGTGAAGGATGCTGATGTGGGTTATGGTATCAGGTAAGTTCATAAATTTCTAATAGGATGCCAGCTTGTTCAGCACAAAGGCAGGAGTGAGGGTAGGAGTTGGGAACTCACATTGACTGGGTAGCCTTCAGAAAGAGAAACTGATCCCCTAAGCCCCTTGTGGGCAGCAGGGGTCTGCTCTGCAATCCCTGTATGGATTCTGTCACGTGTTCAGCTGTGCCATTACCCCAGCCATCCTTCTGTCAAAAAAAATCCCACCAGTTTTTGTGATCCTAAAGTTGATCCCCCTGGGTTCCTCCCGGTGCTGCCTAGAGCCTCCTTTTAGGTTCTTTTGCGTCCAAGCATTGTGGTGAGCATCCTCCCAGGTCCCGGGAAGCATCGGTTCAGTAGGTTTGCTCTGCTGTCTCCTTGGTACATTCAGAGGCTGCTGAGTTTGCCCCCGAGCTCGCAAGCACAGGCTGAAATCCAGGCTGGTGGAAGATGGGGCTATACTGGGTGTTCCTGGGCAGGAACTCGAGATAAGTCTGAGGCTAGAACTGAAGTTTCCAAGAATTTGTAAACTTCAATCAGAAAACAAACATTTCCAAAGATTTGGCTTGGCCAGTTTTGATGTCCAAGTAGAATCCATAACAGGCAAAGGGGAGGAGTGATGTTACGGAGAGAGGAAATCAGAGGAACTGCAATTTCAGCTCAAGGTCGTCTCTAGCTAGTAAGTTCATATTAGTAAATGAGAAGTCTATTTTCGAAAAATCGGCGGTCTACATGAATTTTAATGAGAATGAACTAAGCAGGGATTTCCATTTTTACCATCAGATTTTAGGATTTCCAAAATGCATGTTTTTCCTGGTTTCCAAAATGTGAGTTGATGTAGTGTAACAGTCACTCCTTATGTTATTTACCACGTTAGTTACCACAGTAAAAATGGTACGTTATTTATCACGTTGCTTCTGCTTGTCTCGCCAGCACTTACAGAACCCAGCGAACTTCCATAATGCAGCTACAGAGCTCCTGGACTGGTGTGGGGACCCCAGAGCCTTCCAGAGACCCTTCGAGCAGAGCCTGATGGGCTGTTTGACGGTACGTCCACTCCGCCTGTGGTGCAGTTTGTGCCATATGCTGTGTGTCGTGGCCTGGGAACTGCATTCAGTGCTACATTTTGTGGGCTTTATTTTTTAAACATGAAAAATTGACTGAAGAACATCATGAAGGACAACTGTTTATTTGATTCACTTAGTTATCATGAAGCAGCATGTGGTAACTAAAAGTGGAATCATAAAAGAGAAAAACATTTTTATGATTAGGTTACTTAGAAACACACAAGTTAGATGACTTACTCTGCACACCCAGTATCTGTTTTCATCGCTGGACATTGCCAGGTGAGTGGTCTGAGTGATCTTCACATTCAGGTAACACACTTTCCAAGTATGTGGTTCCTGTTCCCATTTTCTAAACAACTTTGGAGGGTAACTTGTTTTCTACATGAAGCATGCCTTACCTTCAGCTAAACAGTGCCCCTTGGCTTAGCTTGTGCAGGTATTGACTGCAGGTTTAATTCTACCATGGTAATTTCAACAGTTTTATAGACTTCAGTACTTTTCATACTTTTATAAGGCCACTGTAATTCTTAAAGCAACTTTTTTATAAAGTATTGAAAATATATTTCATTGTGTACATAACAGCATTGTTATAGTTTTGAAAGCTCGTTTCCCATGCTTCAAGCAGCAGAATCCAGTCCAAAATTGTTGTTTAGAGTCAAGAATTTAGAGGAATTCAGCTCTCTGAAACAGGAGTGTTTGAAAGCTTCACTGCAATTTGTAGAACAAGTTGATATAAACAAGTAGTCATGAAGGAGATAACACTTTACAAGTGATTAATGAAGAGCTCACCTCTGTACCACACTTGCCTTACCAGTACTTGTTGTGGAGGGGGAAGTGCCTCAATGAGTTTCACTTAATATGTAATTGATGTAGATAAACAGACACTAAGACTTAGGTTTAGCTGCAGGAATCCAAATGTTAAGGAATGGCTCCATCTTAGTGTGTTCAAGTGTATAGCATCTCTGGTTTCTGCATCAAAAAGAATAAAAGCATTGATATATAAGGAGCTGTATATCATTCTCTCATGTAGTAGAAGAATTTAAAAAGAATTAGGAATCGTACAGCATTCCAAAGATTTGCTATTTAAAGATTTTGTTTGCAGGATAGCTTATCCTTAAAAAGTAACCTTAAAGATTAAAACGTGTTTATAGGATCTGATGCAAGCATAAATATATTCCATGTATGCTTTGTTTTAAATTAGCTAGACTGAAGCCTTGGCATTAGCGTTTGGGAAAGGAGACAGTGACCTCGGGTACCCTGTAGGCAGCCTGTGCACAGTCCTTCTCCACAGATCTCTGCTAGAAAGCTGTGAATCTGACCTGCGTCATCTTTGCTATTTAAATCTTTCCTTTCTGCAAAAGCAGACCTGCAGGCCTGCCTAGTGCAGGGTCAAAATAAGGTCTCGGCTGCTGGTGATTCACTGTGTGCCCCGAGCACAGGGAGGAGAGCAGAAACCGCTCCGTGGAAAACGGAGAGGTAAAACACACAATATCTTGTTAGCTGAGCTTCTGGAGATGAAACTACCGTCTCTTTCCTCCTGACAAGAAAGAGTAAAAGATCTTTGTTATCTAAGTACTGTTATCTTTTGAACAGCACGTGCTGCTTTGCTGCACGTTCCTGCGCGGGCGGGGAATAACGGGGGGTCCGTTCTCCTTCCCCGCTGCCTGCGGCGCCGGGCAGGCCTCCGCAGCCTCCCTCGGAACCTCCTTCTGTTCCCATCCGGCGAAAACGCAGGGACCTGCGTTGCTGCCCTGGTTTGTGCTGCCCAAGCACAGAGGCCTTGCAGAGAGCGTCTAAAAGGACCAGAAGTTTCCTGCTCTTAGAGCTAAAACCCCTCTAACGAAGATACTTTTTGGTGTCTCTTTTCTTCCTTCCCACTAAACATGCTTTTCCGTATGACTTTAACTCAAGGGTCTGAGGATTCCTGTTTCTTCCTAATAACTAGCCATACTATGAGTAGGGCCTGCTTATCCTCTAACACTTTTTTTTTTTCAGTCTCTCTGAGCTTGCTCATTTATAACTTTTTTGAGTAATGTTATTGTTCTTTTGAAAATTTAACATTTTCAAACGGTTGAAAATTTAACATTTGTAACTGTTGAGGCTTGTTGTTTAGGCCTATTATAGGAAATAGATGTATCTACCTTAATATAAAACATGTTAGAACTTTCTAGTTTCAGAGAAATTATTTAGAAAGTTGCAGATAAGTGAAAAGCAGCTGAAATGCAGGGAAGTCTTAAGTAATTTAACAGTAGCCTGTTTTACTGCATGTTCTCACTATCAGGTAGCCAAGGGCAGGGGTTAACAGATACACTTGCCCAGGATTCATTTACCTCACTGATTTTTTTTTTTTCTCTTTTTCAGGAAAAAAGCAAACACATCAATAGTGTCTGTACTGACTGCTAACAGTAGTTAGTAACTGGTATATATGAGCTGTGCTTGGTATTACTGGATTTATGTTTGCTACTGTAGGCCTAAGTGAAAGGGCGTTCAGGATAATGTGGTTTTCTTGTCTCAAGGCAAAATTCAGAATTTGGAACAGCAGTTGAAGCGTTGCCAGAAAGGTAGAGGCCCAGGTCTCTGCTAGAGAGTGTAAGCAGGCTGTGTTTGCCTAGTTAAATACTTTTGTTTGTTATTTAAGACCCTTTAACTGATTCTTTCTTTGGACAGAAAGTTAAGCTTGTGATAAAGAGCTTAGGCTGTTGCTGCCAAGACAAACAGCTACAAGAGAGAAGCTTTAGAGTATGTGGGTACCCTAAACCCATGTACATCTTGTGACATCTCTGTGCTCTAAAAATAAACTATTTTTGTCATGCAGTAAGCCTTCAAAGCTGTGCAGCTTTTCTCAAAAATCCGTGCCACTCCAAGAGTGTTGCTGTCATGTTCAGGCAGGTCTGCAGAACTCAAATTCTAGAGCTTGTGTTTTTTCTGCTCATGCATTATAGAAGATGACCAAACTGAGTGAGTAATAAAAAGAAACCCATTTAAACAGATAAATAAAAAATCAAGGGGAGAGGATAAGCTTTGAATGTTTTCTGTCTTGGAAGCTGCAGACTGCAGAAAGGAGTCCTTTAAAGAATTTTCATGAAACATATGAGCAAATTTTGATTTTTCTGAGACAAAAACACTTGCAGTCTGCCAAGGAAAGTGAGGTGGTCTCTTTCAACCGTAGTTACTTTGCAATCAAATAGGACTGTTCGTAGGCCAAAAGTCAAATTATAATTGAAACCATGGGTCCCATAAATCATTGGCCTTGCAGTGGGTATGATGCTCTTTAGTATGTCACGTTAATCCTTGCATAACATTACAGGGAGCTGGTTGAAATAACCTCCTCAAACCAGTCATAATCTGGTTTATGCCCTGGCTCGGTGTGAGAGCTCATGGAGCTCCTGTTCTCCTGGGTGGGCAGCCCGCGCGAGCCAGAGACACCAACACGAGAAACGCAGAGCTGGTGTTTTACCTGAGCCAACATCAAAACCAGACACCACAACGGTTTGGGATGGTAGGGGAAGATTAGGTGAGGAGGATGTTCTTACCTGAGTGGGATGCTGGCCAAAAAACAGAATTTCATTGAACTTTTGATGTCAGAAACGACATCTTGCACCACAGTGGCTAGGACCTGACTTTGTCTTTTCATCTGAGAGGTGACACTTCCTATGACAGTTTGCCCACAAAATGCTATGTTTGAGATATTCATTAGAAACATCCTTTTTTTTTTACTGCCTTGATGCTATTTAGATGTCCTCTGTGAATGGTGTGACCAGCCTCAGTGGTGAGATGGGGATAATTTAGAGCATGTTTGTTTAACAGACGTTGGTCTTAAATAATTAAAACCCCACAATCAGAACTGTAGTCTAGGTTGTACTGTATCTGAATTCCATGGATTTCATTTACGTCTTTTATGTTGCTTGTAGCTCTTTCTGAATTGTTTTACTACTGAAAACAGCTGCTGAAAAAAAAAAGCATATCTGTTAAGATGTAGGAAGCACCTGCTAAGGGTTCCTTTTTAGTGATAGTGATATGTGGTATTTTTAAAATTTTATTTCTCCTTGGAAAACCCTCAACTTAAGAGTGTTGTTTTTTTTTTTCAAGTCATTTTTAAGAGCAAAAAGACTGTAATCAATCATGATATAACTTTTTTCCTTCATTGATCAAATATGAAAATATTTTTTTTAAAGGGCAGAAACCGTATCTTTAAATAAGGCCAAGATCTCAAAACAAGATACCTTAGATAGCAAAAGCAGCCGAGTTGAGCTAATGGGTTCACAAGGTACTTGCAGCTAAATGGGCTTCTTGTCTGGCTAAGTTCTTGTGCTTAGTGCAGGTAAGTGTGTAATCAAAAATCACACTGGCATTTCAAAAATCAGATTTCAAATCCCATTTGAATCTAGGCTCAGAATGAGGGTAATTGCATGTGGAAGAGGTAATTCTTTACATCTACACCCAGACAAGATATAGCTGCCCGCTAGCACCCTGGAAATGTTGTGTTTAGTCTTTATCTAAGACTTCCAGAGCGAGAGGTTGGTGGAAGACGTGCAGCTCCTGCCTGCCTCAGTCACCCACGGGATATTCCACAGCTTCAGCATATTTGTTTGGGATTTGCTGCTTTCCTCATTAAAATGCTCTTAGCGTTTCTGCAGCGCTCTCCTCATGCGCAGACTTCAGTGCTCCACCCGTGGTGGTGTTCACAGTCTGTCAGGCCTCGGGTGACATCCGCGCTGCAGGGACTGCGCTGCTTAGCTGGCCCAGTTAGAGCAAGGCCCTGCTTTCCTGCCTCCTTTGCTGCCAAGTCCAGAGGCAGGGGTGGGCAGGAGGCCTCCCTTCCCACGTTCGTTGCTGTTGGAGGTGTGCAGAGGGGAGGAAGAGGAGCGTAAGGAGGCAGGTCCGTCCGCTGCGCCGGTCGCTCCGCTGCATCAGGAACAGCATCCAAGGGGAGACTCGGTAGCAGGGAGAGTAGCTCATGCGATTAGAAAATAAGGTCCTTGGGCACCTAGTGGGTTGCAAGTGCATATTAAGAAGACCCTAGTTTGATTGAAAGGCCTATCTACGGCCTCCTGCAATCATAGCACGTACCCGAGGTCTGTTTTCAAGCCCTGAAAGGGAGAAGTTTGTTCTTATGTCTGGCTCTGCTGACCTGCTTTGGTTGCCGGTGCTGTTGAGGCAGCCCTTCTGCAGCGAGAGTGCAAGAGGCCTTGGCAAACGAGCACTTCAGATCACAAAGATATCTTCCTCCCTCTCCTTTTTTTTTCCCTGTTTGAAGCGAATCACTATTCATGTTGCAAAATTCCCCAATTTGCTTCCTGTTTATCTGATCTTTGTGTGTTACTGAGGGGGAAAAATTACCATCTACATTGCGGAATTCTAATTACAAAATTTCTGCTGTAGTCTTCAAACTGCATTCAGATAATTTCAAGTATGCACAAGTGGCTGAACACAGAGCTGTCTGAACTAGCAATCAGGTGGCATTTTTAGTTTTTGAGCAGCCGGCAAATTGGTTTGGAAAAATTCATTCTGGTGCCAGCAGGGGGGGATGCTCTTGACTGCTGCTAGTTAAGAGATCTGTTGAAAGTGCAACATAATGGGAAGGGAGTTTTGCAATAAGCAACCAGATAACCCTTGATTAAGGGGCCTGTTAGGTTAAGAGGTACATCAGTACTGCGTGGTGGGATGACAAGGAGGGCAGGGAAGTGCAGCCTTCTACAGTGCAGTCCCTTAGCCTTGGAGGCTCACAGAGGCTGGGATGCACTGTGTGGAGTTAAACATGGCAATTAGAAGGGAAATTGGTCGCCCAATTCCTGCGCTTTTCTTGTTATTCCTCGTGGTGTTTCACTTGGCTGTTGGTGCCCGTGGGAGCTGAGTGGCTCGGGGCTCTGCGGAGGCATTTGAAAGTAAATTTCACCAGGGGCTGCTGAGGTGACTCTATTAAGTAAGTTTACAAAATGCCCTTCAGTCAGTTCGTTGCGTTTTTGGTCCTGGGAACAAGTTGCCGTCTTGTTTCCGAGAATCCTCGTGTTTCTAGAGCGGGATGGGAAGTGCCCAGGCCCTGGGTTCAGCCCTCAGGCCAATGGTGCCTCACGTCTTCTCCCTTATGTCCTGAAGGATTTACGTTCTGCTGCCCTTTAAAAATAAAAGTAAGCTCTTAAAATTGTTGGAAAACATAAGCCATAAACCCAACACAAATACTGCAAAAATGCACAAGTCTGCAGAGAGATGGGAGGTGGAAAGGGGAGCTGCCCCGCTCCTGTTGGGCAAGGCAGCCACGGAGGGGACGTGCAGAAAGCCCCAGGGGAGGAAGCGAGAGGAAAAAGCGAAAGCTCTCGGCGCTCCTAGAGCCCTCTCAGCTGTACGGAGCCTCTCACCCTCTTTAATGGAGTGGGTGGGAAAAAAATTTAGGCGGAAAAAGACTCTTGGCAAAATGGAAATTTAGCTAAAAATGTGTTTTCTTTTAGGCAGTCAAGTTTTGTTGCTTTTCTTTGTGGGGAGGAAGGTTTTTTTTCCCAGATTTTCAGAAGAAGTTCCTTTTTTAGAATTCAGAATTTTCTAAACCAGCAAGAACTTGTAGTTTGCTTCCTTTCACGTTTCTGGTGAAAAACTTGAGCAATAGCAGATAAGTTTGACTAGCTTGCTCCTGCAGACTCACAAATTGGGATTTTACTTTCTCGTGCCTAGTCCTCTGCTTGGGGTGCCTACTGGTTTGTGACTTAACCGGGCTGGAAGTGGAGTGTAACAAGATGTTCACCATCAGCAATCAGTGTCAGCACTGCTCGTCCTGGAGTCTGCTGCTTCCATCAGCCGTGGCAAGACACAGAACTGTTTTCTTTAACTAGTTTAAAAAAAATAAGGAGAAAAAAGAAAAAAATAGGGAAAAAAAGAAAAAAGGAGAAGAGGGGGAAAAAAAGGAAAGGAAAGGGAATGGGTGTGAAGTGAGAGTATAACATAATAGGGTCTCAGCCCGTTCTGTCCTAAACTGACCCACGCTTTCGAACCCGTAGAGCAGACGTTGCAATCGTAGATGGGTTTAGATGGGTTTTATGAGTGGCTCTATTTCCTGAATGATCTCGGAGACTTTGTTCCGTAACAAATCAAGGTGCCAGCTCGGAGTCCCTCTGGCCAGCAGCGTCTCCGGGCTCGCGGCTCCGCGGTTTGCACTGAACTCGCCGCGCGAGGCTCCCTTGCTGCTGAGCTCCCCGTGCTCCTTGCTGAGCTGGCCTGGCTGCCTCTCTGCTCTGCCTGCTCTGCTGCAGACACACGGGGCAGCAGGAACCTGCCTACCTGGCGTTCAAGGCAGAAAATGGGAGGGCCCGTTCTCCTCTGTTCTGCAGCCCCGAGCAGCTCTCCGAGGTGAGCTCCTGTTGATATTGTGAAGCATGGGGCTGAAATGAGTTTACACATTAGCAGGACTTTGCCCTCAGAAGCCTTTAGCAAGAGCTTTTATTTTTAAGGAGCTCTCTGTGCGTTCCCTGCAAACCCTTTCTGCAAGGAGCCCCTGTGCGTGACAAAATTGTGCTGGTAGGGGAAGGGGGCACGAGTAGATTACCAAGTGTGTAAGTGTCCTCCAGCCCTCAGAGTGACTTTACACTCCCCTCCCTAACTTCCCGTGAAAGGCAAGCATTTGCTCATACTGCCATGGTGGTGGGTTTGGTTTTTTAATCTTATTTTTATAAGTTTGGATCTGGAATCTTAACAACTAGAACAGCAACAACTATCGTACTGCTATATGCAATAGATTAGTGTTTAATGTACCAAATGCATCAAAATGTATCAAAAAAAATTACATCCTTCCTCTAGATTATTTTCCCTTCCTTCTAAAGCTTAATCTATTTTAACTGTAAAGAGAAAGAGATGATAGAGCACTAGATGTGTTCTAGGACTGTGTATTGTTGTAGTGATTGTCATAAATCTCGTTTGATTCTCCTCAAGCGTTCTGCTGCTCAGTGTTGAGATTGGTGCCTATATGTGTTCAAAAAAGAAAAAAAGAAGTTAGGTTTTTATCAGCACCCACCCGGGAAAATCACATGAATCTGTAATTTCTGAGTTAACAGAAACTGCAGCAGCAACAAAAATCTGTCCAAGACCCTTAAGCATTATCTCTGGCCATTCTTTTTTGGAAAGAAATGTGGTTCTTTGGTGTTAATGAGAGGAGGTGGATACTGGAAGGCGGTTTGGAATAGGAGGATGCACGTTGCAGTGTTGGATGGGCAGGACAGACTGGGCATTTCCTCACCATTTGTAGGTTATCACACATCTTGGTTTCTCACTGCTCTCTACTGCAGCCTTTTTGGAGAGCCACTGCTCACCACAGATAACTGCACCCTGATGTGGACTGCCATTAATTTAGCAAGGGGCTTTCAGAGGATGACAGGGATGGGGAGAAAAGGCCATTTATTTCTTCGCCGGTAAGCTACTTAGAATGAGGCCTTTTATTTCATGCAAGGAGATGGAATCCATCCAAGGAGTTCTATTTCCAGTGGAGTTCCTTGGCCACTGCTTAAATGCAAAGCAATAATGGTATTATTAGGAATACCTGTTCTGTCTGTTTCTCTGAGTCTGAAGCTGTCCTGTGCCACTAGAAAGGCAACATAAAATCTCTGCCTGGTAGAACTGCCCTGTGGTTTGCCAGAATGACCACAGTATTGCTAATATTGTGTACATTTTTAGGAGGACACATTCTTGGCTGATAGCTGAGCCAGTGGCCTGGAGAAACAGTTGATTGCTTCTCATCCTTGACCTTAGTGTCTGATTTGTTGAGTTTGGCAAGTCCTACAAAGAATTTAGATTCCTCCTAGATTAGCTTCCATTTACCAAGATAAGTAAAAAAACCTTTTTTTTTTTTTTTTTCTCTCTGTATTTAATGTATTTGGCAAATGCTTCCTGCACAGAGCTATTTATTCTAAAAGTAGAGCAAAGTGCTTCCCAATATAGTATTGTTGAAATGCAGCAACTGTGACACTGATCTCGGCGCAGCAGAACACTGCACAGCAACGACGAGAAGGGCATTTTAACCTAAAAAGACTGGGGCAGTGCTTTTAAAAACATGGCCAGGAACTGTTTGTGATAGACACACATGGGTGACCTAGGTGGTATCTCATCGTGAAGGCTAAATCCAGTATTATGTATAAGATCTGTATACAGTCTCACTCTCCCCCATCCTTTTTGTTTTTTTTTTTAAATTTTTCCTTTAAAGCTTTTTCCCTCCAGCTTCCATGGACCTGAGGGTGCTTTCTCCTGGCGAGTGGTCCCATAACCTGCCCACCAGAGCAGGCTGGTGTGTCCACCTTGCTGGGCCTGCCCTGCACGTGGTCTCGGACCAGGCGCGTGCCGCGTGGGAGCGCAGCGTGTTGCAAGGCGCCTTTGCAAGGAGCTCAGGTAGCCCCTAATGAAACCTTCTCTCTTCTCTTCTGCAGGTGGTTAGTCGAGTGGCAGCTCAGCAAGGATTTGACTTGGATCTTGGATACAGGCTACTGGCAGTATGTGCAGCCAACAGGGACAAATTCACTCCGAAGTCAGCTGGTAGGAAAAGCCTTTTCTGGTGCATCGGTGGTGCTTGGAGGGTGGCAATGTGGATAAATGCTGTCACCTACTCTGTTGCTTTAACAAAAAGTGCTCTGTGGTATTAGTGCTGCAGATTTTAGTGTTTCTATGGCATGCTGTTTTGTGGTTACATGGCTTTGGGAATTTGCATTTTTCCCGATTAGTGCTGTTCATTGCCCTGTTTAATCTTACAGATGAAGTGTTGCCTTTCCCTATCCCCTCTGAAATTCTGATATCTCTAATATTCACTAATTTCAAGAGGGGAACGAACACTCTCAAGCCTCTCCGTCTTGGAAAACCACCTTGCTGGTTGACTTTCTGTCCCATGTCAGCCTCTCTCAATCTTTCACATCCATTCTGCAATCCCCAATGTATCTGTTGCCCTTTTTGTTGTTCTTTGGACTGCATACAGCTGTGCAGATAAGTACCACAGTTTCTCACAGCTCTAGTCATTAGCTCTAGAACTTTGAGCCAAGAAATAGGTGGCAATGCCATTGATATAATATTAAGTGGCTGTTTTTCCAGTGTTTTATGTCATTAATCTGTTATAGTGTTCTGATTGAACAGCAGTATTTGACCGTGATGTATTGCTATTGCTTTTCTGTATAGCAGGAGTGGAAAATGCACTTAGGGGTCTTTCTGCTCCTCACATGTTTTATTTAAGTAGAGCATTTAATTCTGGTGCTGCTTTTCTTAGCTGATGAACGTCAACATAATGTGCACTAGCTTGGAAAATGAGCAGGCAGCTCTTCCATTCCACACTGGAGCACGACTAACTTTTCTGCTCAGTACTAAATGGGTATGTGGTCCCGGTTTTAGAGCATCAGGAAAGGTTACCTTCTTCCAAAGCAGCCAGATAATTAATAGCTCTTAATAATACTTCTTTCATGTTTATTTTCAGTTTTGCTTGGCCCCTTTCACTCATGGCTCCCTTTTGTTCTAAGTGCTCTCAGCAGCTCTTCATGCACAACCGCCCCTCATGACATGACACATTCACTGACCTACTGATTTCTTTCATGTTGCAAGAGATTATTAACCTTGTTGAATGTCCAGTAAATTGTTTGATTTTCCTCCATGAAAACTGTGCAGATTTAAAGCATTCAGTTGACTGGGCATGATCTTTTTTTGCTGAATTCTTGCTAATTGTGTCAAATAGTTAACTATCAGAGCTCTTTCGGGTTGTCATTTTTAAGGCTTGGCTTATGAGGATTTCCAGCTATGAGTACATAGAGTGAGACATAGTAATTTTATTTCCTTTTTAAAATGTATCTGTTGAAAGTCATCCTGGCAGGGCTCTGCCAGCTCTGCCTGAAGTGAGTCTCCCTGCGAGTGTTAATGGAGGTGATGCCGTCGGTCTTGGGATTTGCATGGTCCTTTTGATTTGGAGACCTGGGCAGGGGTCTTGAAAACCTCTGGTCAACCTTCACTTCCTAGAAAGCCTCATGTCACTGTTGGGTTTCCACATGTAATTTTTAATAATTTGGTACTTCGGCTTTTTCTCTGCACATTACTCCAGCAGTCTTTTTATTGTAGTTGATGCAAACACTTTGAAAGTTGATAATGAAATTTTGACCTGTTCTCTCAGTATATTGAGAGCCTCGTTTTCAGTGTTTTGCCCTGTTCCCTATTTCCCAGTTGCACGAACAACCGTTTATTTCCAGTAATCTTAAATATAGGGATTGACAGCTATTTTCGTTTCACTATGTGCATGCGCATTAGACTGGTTATTCTTGTATTTCCTCCTGCCAATCCACGTCATGTTTTTAAGTGCTCTTGTTGTCAGTATTGGTTAACAATTCATAATTCTGGGCATATCCTAACATATTTTGAGATATATCATACAGGTGCAACACCGAAGATGTCACATCCCTGTATGATCTATGGGAGCTCCTACGGTGAATAGGAAACATAAAAGTGAGGCCATTTGAGACCATCCTGCTTTCTCTCAAAGGGTTAATTCCAGTCTCTGAATACGTTACTGGTTTGTGATTTCTAAAGCAACGGTGGCTCTGCTTCCTCTTGCAGTTTGCATAAAAATGTTGAGATTACTTCTCCTTTTTTGTACGCTATCTACATCATTGGCACCTGCCTCCATGGTGTGTTTGAGTTGTAGGGAGGGATTTTTGTGTGTTTTGGGCAACATTTCTCCTGTTACCTGTGGAAAGACACCCACAATGCCTCTTCCAGTCACTTTCCTTCAGAAGTTCCCTGATGCAGATTCCAAATGGCCTTATTTTTTAATGATGTCTTAATGTATGTTGTTGGGTTTTCCCCTTCCTTTTGGCTTGAGAGTTTGGGGGATTTACACTGGTTTGAGTTCGTTCCTCCAGGCATGAATTCAATACTGCCAAAGGGCTAGAAATATTTTTATTCCATACTGTGGTGTCTCGACACTGTGAAATATATAGGAAATAAAACCTCTTTTTTTTTTTTTAGTTAAAGCAAGTTTAAATTACTGAATATTAGGGAAAAATATTTGCAATAAATCCCTTTAGTGCCCATGTAGCATTAGAGGCTGTTTGCAGCCGAGGACAAGGCTTGTCCCGGAGCATTTCCCATCCCTGGCTGCTGAGGTGCTGTTTGAAGCTGTGCGATCGTGTCCATCCCATCCCACTTGGCCCTTTAAACCTCCTCTGAGCGTGAGATCTGCTGCTTTTCTCCTCCTTGCACAAGATTTTTAGCTGTTTGGTAGCTTTATTGTAAGGCCTGTTATTCGAATAAAAACGTCTTTACGGATCAGTATTTGTTTTAAAAAAAAAAAGTGATTAGAAAGGGAATAATTTTTTCCCCTGAACTATTTTTTAAGAACTTTATCGAGCTACTGAACTCTTTTTGTAGCTCGTGTAGCTACTTCTGCTTTTGTGAGGCGGCCAGGCGGAGGCCGGGCAGGGGGAGGCCGGGCTGAGATCATGCGGGAGCTCTGTCGGGAAAGGCCAGCGTGGAGCCTCTGTGCAGGAAGAGGGGGAAGAGCCCGCGGGCAGAGCTGCAGGGAAAAGGAGAGCGGGCTGTGAGGTGTTTGAGAGCGGGGAGCCAGCCCCTTCTCGCTGGAACAGCACAGACACTGCCATGGTCTCGGTCCCTTAGGCTCTCCTTGTTGTGCTTTTGATTTTGCATTTGCAGAGCAGTTTTCCTTTAGTGTGTATGATACATAAACGAAAACTTTTACGGTGTTTGAAAATTTTACACTAATTCTTTTCCTTGAGCTTTTATCGCTGAAGTGTAACTGCAAAGTACGAGGATGTTCGTAGTGGTCCTGATACCAAAGGTATGAGTAAAATGGACCCAGAGTTAAGAATGGTATTTTCAGCGAGAGTACCAGCAAACTGTGGCATAAAAACATCAAAAAGGGATGCTGAAACCTAAGGCTATGTCCTGATTTTGAGTATAATGGATTAGCTGTGTTCCAAAACAATAGTATAGTTTCGTATGCTATTGTAAGTAAGGGTAAGTAGTGTGTTGTCAAATGAAGTTTCTAGAAAGGAGAGAAAAATAAGAAATGAGGCCGCAATACAAACAAAGAAAGAGTAGAAAGTAGGGATAATCTCTAGATTACAGGTGATCATAAATGTAGATGAAAACTTGGACTAAATTTCTAGTAATAATGCTTGTAATGGTATCATCAGTGGAGGCAAAGCAAGGTGGCTAGAGGGAATACAGGTATAAAATAAATATTACTGCAGCCAAGGCTGATGACGTCCTTGCAGCTTGAAGGGACCAAATGATCAATATGCCTTCATTTGGAAGGAAAGAGTGTGCAAAACGTCAGCCTCGTGCCTCACACCAGAGATTTTCAGCAAGTCAGTCCATGCAAAAATGCTCCTATGTGACTGGAGGAGAAATGCAGATGCTCTATCCGCGTTTGAGAAAGTGGCTGGTGAGAAGAAAGGGTGACTGGCTTTATGGGAGCAGAGCAGAAGAGAGAATGGTCGTGAAAGGAAAACTCAACGGTTATGAAATACTTGTATGCACCAAAGAATTAATGGTTTGCAATCAGGAGGGCTATGGAACTGAGTGACTGCGTCGGCATAAAAGCAGATAGGTGTAAATTGAATAAAATCTTGAAATTAGGAAATTCAGAACTAATAGGGCAGTTTGATTTGGAATAGCCTTTCAATTAGAATGACAGTGGAGAAGGAGGGAGCAGGGGAAATGGAAATGGAAAATGCAGCTGCTTTTGTAAAGATAAAGCTCAATCAAGCTATGAAAGGGGCTTTCTAATGTGGTCTTTGATGCACTGAGAAGCTGCACTAGGAGCATCTTTTATCTGCACACTCCTTAATTCTTGCTACATTTCCATACAGGCAGCTGATCCACCGATTCTGCCTTAGACTTAGTGTCCTAAAACTGTCCACTTGAACACCTTTCATTAAAATAAAGGCAGCATTTTCTTTTGACTGTTAACTTCTGAAATAGCCTTTGAGTCTGAGGACAGACCAGCTTTTAGGTCATTCCTAGCTTCACTTGCAAGCGCTTAGTGTGGGTCCTCCCTTGGGGGGGGGGTGGCCCTTGGTCCCCTTGCTTTCTGTTTTGCGGTTTTCTATCTTGGAAGCAGGGATAATAATGCACATCCCACTCCACTTGTATTTGTCTGGTTCTAGTTCTTTGTTCCCTGGTTTCAGCTGGGACACTTAAGCTTCGTTATCACATGGATTCAGGAATTCTGCTCTGGAACACACACTGGCAAGACGGCTTTTGCAAGAAGGACTCACTCTCCTGAAGACTTAGAGTGTGCATTCAGGAAATAAATAGCTAACTCCTTCCTAAGTATTTTTGGTTAAATTAAGAGTTACGTTTCCTAAGTTTCTTCTAGCCGAAATCTGCTCCCCTCTCTGACCAAAGACCAGCACAGCTAGAACTGTGGCTTAGTAATTCCCGTCTGTGACGAGCAGGTTTGCAGTGACTGCAGAGCAGGATCCCAGGGAGTACCCAGGAGGGGAGGACCCCACCTCCTCTCTTGGGGATATCTGCTGTGCAGACTCGTGGCCCTTGTGTACTTAAAAGCAGCACTCTGTGCTTGTGGCCATTCTCCATTGCGCTCTGGTTGGCAGCTTTTTGTCTTTCAAGCGAGCTCTAGGGCCTCAGATCATCCTGCTCCAGTTCAGCAAGTTCTGAACGCAACGGAGCTTGCGCGGGGCAAAATTCCCGATCCGGTTCTTAATTCCTGCAGGTTGGTACACGGCACGTATGCAGCCGCCTGAGGAAGCTTCTTCCTGCTACCACCCTGCGAGCAAGGACGCTGTCATTGTCAGACGTACTAGTGGTAGACAAGATGTTATATGTAGCATTTCTCTATAAAAAGAGAAATTTCTGTACTGAGAAGACTTGCTGAAGCTGAAATTCTTGTGGTTCATCCTTTTAAATTCTCACATTCAAATACACCTGTCAAGGTGTTATAGTAGCAGGGTGTTTATGTAAGAGCCATGTGATAAATGCATTCATTTAAATATCAGATAAAGAATAATCAAATACACCATGAATTCCTCATACTAGGTTGTTCTAGGTTGTGTTAATCTTTGCCCTTTTTCATGGGTGGGGATTTGAGAAGGACCACAGAATACCAGAAAAGGGATTTGAAGAGAACTATTAAATAATATATTCCCCAAACCAATGCAATATTTTTCCATAGAAATGTAAGTTATTTTTCCAAGAAATTCTGTAGAGGTTGGTCTGTGCTTGATAATGCTTCAGGATTATTTCCGTTCTAGGAAATGGCAAAAAAACAAGCTTCACTAAAACAAGCAAACCAACTGACCAAGTATGAATCTAGAGGTAGAAACTGAAGTTGCATTAAATCTCATTTCTCTACTTAAACCAGACTTTTCTTTCAAAGTGCAGTCCAAGAAACAAGTCCATGAAGGTAGATGCATCTCTGCTGTTGCAGGATGCCTCCATATCCACAGGTCTGGTTGGGGTTTGGATTCATTTCCTCGTGTTTTGGAAAGCAAAACTGATCTACTCATAATAGCCCTGATATTGTGCATCCTCGGCATATCTCCCACTTCTTGTATCTGGCTTTATAAGAAGCGTCGTTGCAATTCCTCTGCTGTGTTGCTGTGAATATGTCTTTCTTTTCTGTTCGTACAAAGAAACATTGCCTCTTTTCATTTCTTATGTCCTGAATAACCTGCTTGATTTGAGAGCTCCGCGCTGGGGCATTTTGGACCTCAGCACACCTTGCAATGCCAGCGTTTTGTACAAAACTCAGCTCGTGAAACGTGGCCAGACTAATGGTTAAACTCAACCTCTTCACCATATCCCCTATTTCTTTGAGGAAAGCCTGCATTCAGCGTGTGCTGGGGCCAGTGAATCTTGCATGTTAATTTTAGTGGACAGAACAAGGTCTGGGTGTTTCAAACTCTCCTGCCTGCATATGCTGTCATCTCCCAAAGCGCCCTTTCGGGCTGTGCGGATTTGAGCCTGCAGCTGCACCCACCCAGCCTTCCTTTCAGGGTCACAGGCTCAGGAACGTGTGCGTTTGCTGAAGCAGATTCTTGCAGGGAACATAAATTTAAACATTAAAGGCAAATATTACCGACTTGGCTTTAAACTCACATCATAGATGCCTGAGCAAGGGCTGCTGCTGAGGAGACAGACTGGAGCTCGACATCCACGTGCAAAGCAGGGTAGCTGCTTCTCGCCTGACACTCTCTCCTCTGATCGGCTGGTAGGACTCGTGATGTTCATCTTGCTCTGGAAGGTACTGTCTTTATGCCATGGAATAAAAAACAGAACAAATGAAATTATTTACTGTATTTACTACAATTGCACTAAGAACCAGAAGGGACCCCGGGCTTCTTGATGTGAAAAATGACTCGCCGCTGGCCTAAAATGAGATCGAGAGATGTGTAAATTGTTGGAAATTTGTAGCAGTCTCTGTCTCCTACTGGATGTGTTGGAGCAGTCTTACTTACTGGCCTTTGGAAAACCAGGTAGCACTGCAAATAGTGAAGGCTTTTGCTTTAGAGGTCTTCTAGTGTTACCACCAAACGTGTTTACTTTTTAATATTTAGCAGTAACTACAATAACCGTGTTTTGATCAAAGGAAAAAGAACGAGACATTGTGATTGTGCCGCTGTTGTGCTCCCTTGAGAGCAAGAGCAAAGACTTTGGGCAGGTATTTGTTAGAACCAAAATTGTATAGACCTCCTTTCTCTGCTCCGTGACGACATGTAGAGTGCCTTGCAGGGCAGGAAATTGTTTTCAAATTGTGATTTAAAATTGTATTCCATTTAGAGAAACACAGATGAAATGGCTAAGATTTTCCTCACTGCGAGCTGGAGAAGGGCCAGGCTGGTGGTGTCTGAAGGAGCCCGTGTTTGTATGAGCAGGGTGGGCTCCTCCGTGGGCTGACACATTGGTAGAGGCACCAAACCTCGTGCTAAGAACCAAGAAGAGCCCCCGAGCTTTTCAGCCTCTTGATGTGATTATAATGTAAAAAAAATCCAAGATTATGCTGGAAAAAGAGGGGAAACCCTAGGCACATGCCTTGGCACCGTGCTTGGGGTCAGTGGGCGTGCGGGCTGCCAGGCTTGTGCAGTTAGGGGCATGTTGTGTATTCCACATTTCTCCTTGTTCTGGCAGAATTCGCATCCCCGCACGTCAGTGACAAATGGATGTTTTATCCAGAAAGATCTCAGTCTCCGGAGAGAGCTGTGTTTTCAGATTGGGGTAGGATGGGAGATGTATTGTTCTACATTTAATTAATCTTAAACTTGTCAGTCAGATAAGCTTAAACTTTATAGGTCTTAAGTTCCATCAAATGGAAACGATGCTCCTCTAAGGAGGCTTCTCCCTGTTCACCAGGGTGCTAATATTGACACGTGGCAGACAATCCTTGAATAATGCAGATCGTTGTGGAAATTCATTCTGTAGATTAGAAAATAAAACCAGGCTGAGATGTGGAAGCTGATACAGGAGCCGCTGCTTCTGCGTTCGCGGCGCTCCAAGCCGGAGCGGACGAGAGGTGACTAAGAGCAAACCCACATAGACTCTTCCTAGCAGGGCAAAAACGCTGAGCTGAGTAAAGGGAGACCCCGAATGGGAGCAGAGGACAAGGGCAGCGCTCGTCTCCCCTCTGCCCCCGGAGCTGCAAAGCTCGAGATGTGCTGAGTGACTCTGGGAGGGTCTGAATTTTAGGGTGAAATTAGAATCTTTACAAGGAAAAATCCAGATATGCACATTGAAACCCAAGCATATGGGAATGCAAAATCCAAGGTAACAGCAATGGGATGATGTTGTTTTATGAGATCTGCAGGTAATAATGTGTCTCTCACTGTGGTATGTGCAAGTTAATAAGCAAAGAGTATTCACATAACCAAAATTACTAACTATTTTTTTTTTCCTGCATCTCTTTCAACCCCGATATGTCAACTTATCTTAGCAAACTAGACAGCTTTAAAAGAGTTTTATTTGTTCTGTCACATAAAGCAAATTGCCTCGATAATTTAACTGGGATGTTCTTTTACTTACTCTGGTTTTGGGGCTTCAAGTGCTAGATGGTTTCAAGTGGTTTCCTTATGATGATCAGCTTTCTAAATTTCAGTGTAATTTGGGGCTGGACCTTTTTAACTCTTGTATCCACTCTTCTTTTTAAACCTTATGTCCAGTCTTTTTTTTAAAGCAGAACTTGAGTCATATGCCAGCCATTTTTGAGTAAATGGAAGATTAGTCATCTCTCTGCACACACGCAATTGCAAGTGAGGGTTCTGAGAAATCACAAGCTTGATGAGATTTGACACAGGATTTGATATTTTGATTTTTTTAAAGACCTGTTTGCATTTTAGATGCATATTTACCGTCTTTCATTAATTTACGATTAATGAAAAATGCACAGAAAATGCTTTGCAGTTCCACTTCCTTGGCATAATTCGGATACAGTGCTGTCAGGCCATGAGGGATGTGCCATCAGTGCAGCAAGGAGCCTGAATACGTTAGTTAATCCCATCATGTGTTGGGGTATCTCGGTACAGGGGAGCTTGGCTCCCAGCAGGAACTTGGGAGCTGAGAGCTGTGATAACCTGCAATGTGTTTTCAGGAAGAAGAGTTTCCCTGCGTTCCTTGTTTATTCTGAATAACATTCTCTGTAGTGTTTTCCATAGGATGCCATTGCATAAACATGTAAGCAGACAGGATTTAATTCATTTCTGGGTTTTCCGTCTGTTTTCCTCTTCCGTCTCCACTGCTGTATCCCTCCAAATCCACCTTTAATTGCAGCACTCCTGCAGTTGTTAATGGCTGTCATGTATTCCAGGCTTTAAAAGGCCATAAACAGAAGAATGGGCTGAAGTAGCTGAGTTAAAAGGCTTGTTCAAGATGCTATCTGTGAGCTGAATACAATCGCAGGGGCATGTTAAAAGAAATCCGATTTTCCTGGGAAGGTGTTTAGTGGAGCAGCCTGGCGGGCGCTTGGGCTTTGATCTTGCTGCTTTGCCTGGGCTGGTGTTTTCCAGAGGCACCTACCTCTCTTCTGGCCATTGGGGAATTGCAGGGTGATAGCTCTTGTCTGGAGGCATGGCCTACATGTTCTCAAGATCCTTTGCACTGTTTTCTTTCTTATTTGATACTTTATTAGTATCATTTTGTATTTGTTTTTACTTAGTTTCAGAATATCTCTGATATAAGAATCTGCCCGACCAAATGTTATTCAAGTGTATAAAAGGGAAAGAGTTATTCACAGCAGGCTGCTCCACGCTGCAAGGACTACCAACAGTGGAAAACAATTCCAATATAAAATTCATTTCTCTAGAAGGTATCTGCTTGCTCTTAGATTAATTTTTATTTAAAGCATTTGGAGCGTAACTTGTTGCACTTTATTTAAGTAAATGCAGAAGAACATTCTAACCGAAAGAAAAGACTGATTTTGAAGAAAAATCACCCCATTTTGCATAGTGAAAATGCACTATGCACCCATCCTGAAATTGTCCTTATCCAGGAGAGCTCTGAGGCCTACCCTTGTCTCCCTGGCAGGTTGTGAGTAAGGATGAGCTGGCTAAGTGCATTCCTGAATGAGAACCTAGCACTAATCCCTCAGTCGTCGCAAAGAATAAATGAGGGGCAAAGACAAAGGGCCAAATTAGAATCAACGAGATTCTATTCAGATGGGCTCTGCTTCAGCAAGCACATATCTAATTATAAGCACACAAGTAGGCTCATTGACGTCAAAGTTAATTAAACTGCTTAAATTTAGGCGCATGCTTAAATTCTTGCTGAGTCAGTATTTTTGAGCCAGTGAATAATAGGACACGGTTATTGGTCAGGAGCATGAGTTTGTGGATGGGAAGGCGTTCAGCCTCCTCCTCTGCTCCATCAGGTCTTCTGAAGTGTTTCTGCCCCTTGAAGTGCCATGGGGAGGGTGTGTGGCATGTGCTGAAGTTGCTGAGCGCGTGCAAACAACAAGGTAAAAATAACTGTGGGTCTCTGGTATCCTTAAGGCACCTTTCATCCGGCAGGGTAACCACGGCAGGATTGCGCCTGACACGGTCATTTTTTCAGCTTCGTTTTTTCCTGATGTCCTTATGAGATAAATCTCTTTGCCAGGTCTTTGGAAGCCAAATTGCTAACTCATTTTCATAACAAAATCAGAACTGAAAAAGCATCTGGTGAGAAAGATTGCAGCACGATGCCTGTCTCAAGAAGGAAGCTGCTATTTTTCTGCTTTCCTGTGGTGTTTTTTTTTATTTATGATGTCATAAATAAATAACTCATTATTTGTTGGCCTTGAATCATTAAGGGCCTAATAAGAACTTCCCCCATAGGAATACAAAGGACAACAAGATATGTCTTACATAGAAACACACATATGGGAATTCCAGCATCGCTTCCTAAATGAGCTGGGGCTGGTCGGGAGCTTTTAAGTCTGCTCCCTGACTAAATAACACAGCAAAGCTGCCCTGATCTACTAGCAAGGGACTAATCAGGGAGGTTCACTGCAAACGATCAGATTTCTTCCACTTGGTGCAGCTCACGCCATGGGGACTCGGGGGCTGTGGAGGAAGTTAATAAAGTTACCAGCAGCACTTAGTTCGAGAAGGAAGAGCAGGTAAGAGAGCTGGACAACTCGAGATTTGTGTTTTAAAATGCCCTCGATGTTTTGTGTGTGTTATCTTCTAATCACTGTTTCCTGGTAATTGCCAGAGTCTGCAGCTTAAATTTAATTGTCTTCCTTTTTAGATACCAGAAAATGACATGTGTTCATTTATGTTTTCGTATCTTTGTGACTTGGAAGAAAGCAAATAAATTACCTTCTCTCCATGCCTTCTGCATCAGTTTGAGCGATAGTGCCCAAAAGCTGCTGCTTTCAGAAAACTGCTTGGTCACCTGTGCAGGCTGCCTTGGGGAAGACCAGGTAACGCTGCAGTTGGTATTTATCCTTGTCATGTAATTTATTTCATGTCAGTATGTGGCATGGCAGCTACATTGAGAATCTCAAATAGCGTAGGTTACATCAGAGCTTCGGTTTGCCTTGGTTACCTTTCCTAGGAGGGGTAAGGTAAGGAGAGAGGGGTCTCCTCTCCTGGGTGTCTCCCATGTTCTCCTCTCTCCCACAGCAGCTCATAGAGTTCAAGCTAGTTCATGGAGTTCAAGCTAGTTCTTAGAGTTCAAGCTAGTTCACAGAGTTCAAGAGGATGGCTCGTTCGGGGAGCTGCTGCACAGCCCCAGTCGTGCCCAAGGAGCTCGAGGAAGGCAGCAGCCTCGCGGGGTGGAGAGAAGCTGCTTGGGAGGTGGAAGCCAATTGCTGCTGCCGTGAAAGGACCAGCAGGACCTTGAGGTGGCCCCCAAAGCAGGCCAGCCCAACCTGGTGAGCTGGGTCTAAGACATCTCATCCCTTCAGAAGGGTGTCTTTTTTCACAGTGTGACATGAAATACGAAATCCTGGAGACAAGATCAAACTGGTCAACTTAGAAGGCGTGAAACTGGCTCAGATTTGTTATGCTAAGCTCCTTTATATTAACTTTACTTGTGTTATATCATTACTTCAGTTTTGCAGGGAGCTTGCTAATGTACTCTTAAACAAAGAAGCAACAACACTAGAACCCTCCTTTTTGAATGTTAGACTCTAGACTTATTTTTGTTAACAGCCCAGTTACTGAATTTACGGCCAAAATATCTCTGCACTAAATCTCGGGTTTGGTCTTTCACATCAACAAGAGGAAGTGTCTCGTGTGCTCTGTGGTTGCCTTCCTAGGGTACTTTTGCAAATGCTTCATCTGTGCCTTTCCTCCTACCTTCACTGTGTCCTGGGTGTTCCAGGGATAAAGGCAGAATTGTATAAATGCATCTTATTTGCTTCTGCCTTTGCAGGACAGAAATGATGTTTCTTCAGAACCTTCCTGTCCTCGAGCTGTTGGCAAGTTGTAAAGATAGTTGCCCTCCTTTCTGCAGCCATCATCTCAGCCAGCAAAGCAGGGAAAAACTCAGGCCTGAATAGGGATCTTTCTTTGTAGGTATTACTGGGTGGCACATGGTATTTCTCCCTGAAATCACCATTTGATTGATTTAAATATTAGTTTGCTGGTTTTCCTTTTGAGGTTTAATTTTTTTTATGACAGTCATATCTTATTTCATAGCGTAAACAGTATTAAACTGTCAAACAATATCCGTATCACTCATCTTGGTAACAGAGGGATTGGGGCCGGGGTTTGGAGAGGACCCGGTCATTCCATACGCAAAGGTTGTCTCAATGGGTAAGAACTGCAGAACCTGCAGTAAAACTGCCTCCCTGGGCCAGTCTAGCTGTGACCAGAGTGCAGTGCAGGAGGTTTAGAGCTACAGCTGTGGTTTCCCTGAAGACTCATCTCTGCTCTCTTCACAGCCAGCTATTTGGGTTCCCTTTCTTGCTCACATGAGGTACCTCAGAGGCAGGGGAATGGCTTTTGCAGCCCCAGCGCAGTCTGTTTGCACGAAGGACTCGGAAATCCTCATTTGGAAGCACCACAGCTGCAAACATGTAAGAACCATCAGTCAAACAGTCATTTACCAACTAGCAGAGTCCTCTGAGGAGCAAATGCATTTCCCACTCTTCATCCTCTCCCTTTATGATCTCTTCTTCCTCTAGGGTTGCTGTTCAGGGACACGCAGTGCAGTCTGCCCTTTGTCCATGTGTCTGAGGGAAGAGGGCCAGGAGGGCATCGCAGGCACTGCAAGAACAAAGCAGATGTCTAGTCTCGAGTGCTTGTGGCAAAGACCCGTGCAAAGCGCACGTGCGTGCAGGGTCTGCGCAGGCTGGAATACTCCAGCTACTCGGGAATAATTGTCTCATCCAAGAGGCTAATTGCACGTTCTTATTGGAGAAACTAATGCTGGGTAGCTCCAAAAAGCATTGCTTTCTGACCTTTAAAGCTGTTACCTCCAGGGCAGAGGGAGGCAGGATATTTGCCTCACTATCGACTGTGACATTTTTGTCCTAAAAATAGATCACTACAATCCCTTTCTGTTTCAAATGGCACCCTCTGTGAGTACGTGGTATTCACTCAGGTCCTGATTTTCAGAAGTGCTGGGTAGCTGGAGATGTCAGCTGGAATGCTAAAGCCCTAAAATTGGGCTTATCAGGTGAAAAAAAAGGAGGAAAATACTTCACTGTTTTCGTTTGCTGAGGCACGGAAGATCTTTCTTCTGGAAATCTTTTGCTTAATCTGAGTGCTCTGAGATCAGAGGTGATTAATCCACTTAGAGAATCCTTCAGCAACGGAAAGTGGCTGCACAAATCTGTGCAAACCAAGAGATCTTCTCTATCTCCTTGATTTACATAGTTAAGAGTGATTATGTTCTTAGGTACAAGCATATGGGTTTATTCCGCACTGTGGCAAATATTATAGTTTAATAGCTCACTTACTGAGGATATTTTAATCATAAAAGATAGATATTAGCTCATACTTCTTATATTCCATTCATGTCTTCTATTCTGTGGATAAATTATTGTTTAGAGTTTGGTTTTTGCATTTGCCTAGATGCAACAGTCAAGAACTTTTCTGAATCTATTCCATTTTCTGCTACTTTTGATCACAGTATAAAGCACTAAATTTAAGTTTGTAACAGACTGGTTGAAAAATGTTAATGAAAACTAAGAATTTTGCAATGCATTTAATTTATTTTCTGACCAGCCCCATTAGGGTCACCCAAGGCAATGCAGGCGTATTTGCCTATCTTAATCAAATCCGGTCTGACCTTTCATGTGCTTGAGTGGCCCCATTGGTAATAATATTAAATCGTAACATATGGGAGTTATAACCTGAATTCTTGACAGGTATTTTACAGGAAGACTGTGTGTCATGGGAATATCAAGAATTAATCTTTACAGCAGAAGAAATTCTCTTTTTTTTTTTTTGGTAAGACATTTAGCCTGGGCAAGCTGACACAGATAAAGACACGGGCTAGAGATCAAGTTCCCTCTTAGCAAAGCTGTTAACCTGCCTCCGTGCTAGTCAGATCACAGGTTAAATCACTCGAGGTCCTGATAGCCCTTCAGTGCTTTCGCAGAGCACTTCAGCTGCTTTTGATCTTTGGCAAGACATATTTCCCCTAAATGCACTGGGAAAGGCTCGAGACACCTTTCCCGTGCAAAGAGCTGGGTCGGAGCCCCTTGGAAGCGCTCAGACGCTGCTGTGGAGAGCCGGCCAAAGCAGTTCCTCAGGGAGATGTAAATGCTGTGCAGAGCAGCCCTTCATATAGCTGCCGTGGAGGGAAACACCGGTGCCCCCATCGATCTGTCCGGCGCCCGCAGAGAGGACACCTGTAGCTGGAGAGCTGTACGGATCAGCTGTGCCACTAATGGTTTCTTTGAGCTTGTCACCTCCCAGCTGTCTACTTGTCCTCTCGGAATGGGCAGGTAAGAGGCGTTCATGTGCTACAGAGACACACAAGTGTCGTGTCAGCCTCCCCATTCATACCTCCTGCTGCGTTATTTTATCTATGTTTTTTCCTTTACTACAAGAAGAGTGCCATGGAAATTCTGTAACTTTGAGCTGAAGAAGCACATTCTTCAAATTAATAATTTCACGTGGTAGCAAAAGGAGTTTTTGTCTTCTTTTGGAAAGAATGATAGCATCTAACTGTTTGGCCATAATAACGTGCTTGATAGAAGCCCCTTCCCCGCATGCCGCTTCCCGCAGGTCGGCACGGCACATTCCAATCTGTGCCTGCTTCACGGCACACGGAGAATCCCTCCCGAGAGGAGGGCTGTGTTGCACTCTGCTGCAGGGACATTAAGCCCTTCACTTTCCTCAAGCAGCCCCAGTTAGAGGCGTCCTGAGGATCCTGGATTCCCCCGACACGCGCGCTCCAAAAGTGCAGCGCTCTTTGTTGTTCCACCACAAATGAACTGAAACCCATAATCTCAGTACCAAGCAGAAGTGATTAAAATAGTGTGGAACAGATGGCTTAAAAGCTGCCAAGGATTGAGTCTTTTGCTATTTTGTTTCTTGAATCAACCAGTAGTTCTTCACTCGGCTTTGAGCGGGCCATCGTAACAGCGCTTGTGCCTCTGTCTGGGGCTGCTCATTAATAGCAATTAATTCATTTAAGCCATTTTGACTTTTCCAAAAGATCTGTCCATGGCACAGATTGAGCTAATGCATCATTTCCATGGAAGGCAGAATGGAAACTTGTTGCGTTTTGCCTATTCCTTGGAAATATTGCCACTTTAGTTGGGTTTTGTACCCTGGAGGACGGAGACAACAATTCCAGTTTATAGCACTTAGACAATTGAGATGCCAAGGTACTTTAAACCAGGATGTGTTTCACATGCTCAGGATGCCTGAGCTTGGTGAGCTGTAAGCCTTGATCTATATAGAGAAGCTTCTAGACAGTCTCAAGGACCATGGTACTTGTACAAAGCTATCAGCAACGGGGTGGCTTCCCTTACTTGGCCAGAGGAGCAGCTGCCCTGCATAGAAAGCCTACGGTGAGGGGACTTGCTCACAGTGTGCAGCCTTGTCCTCCCCAAAGCATGTTATGAAATCGTGTTTTCCTCTCTGAGCTGTCCTGAATTTTTTTTTTTTTTTTTAAGCTGTAGTCTGTGTTTTAGATCAAAGGAACATTTTTACTACAGAGCCAAGACATGTCAGCTCTATGAGTGAACGTATTACGGCAGAACAGAGCATCCTTGCCTCTGTTCTTTCACTTCTGCCGTGGAGCTGCTCCAGCCTTTTTGTAGGTCGCAAATTCTGCAAAGTTCTTTTGATGTTGCTAACTGCCAGCAGTTTACCCATGCTACTTACAGTGTATTTTACATAGCAGTTCATTGCTCTCGGGGAGTAGATCAAAAGGTTTGGTTCCCCCCAAGGAACACTTAAAGGATCGGTTTTGTGGACTTAGAAAAAGATTTACTGGTCACTATTTTTATGAAACCTGAAGATTTTCCTGGTGTTGTACAAACTTTCTGTGAGCTCGGCTCTTGTCGTTGTGTTGTCTTGACCCCAGTTAATTTTAAAGTTTTCAAACCATGGCCCTCTTGCTGAAATAACATACATTTTTATGTATTTGCTAATGCTAAACGCCCCAATCTTTCCCTTCTCACTGGGAATGGGCAATGCACTAAAATATGTGTACAGTGCATTAAAAGATAACTTCTTCACTAAAAAATGAAGGACTGAAAAACAAGCTGGATTTGTATTTTTATTTTTACCTGCTTTTAATTAAGAAATTTAAGAACTCTGATTACTGTAGATGGTGCTCTGCTTAAGCTGAGTAAGTAGCCTTGAAAAAGGGAAGTCTGCCCAGGCTGTCTGTAGAAGCGAATCTCGTGGCATCCCGCCTCGCATTCGTGGGAACCCTTCTGCCCGGCCACCTCGGTTCCTCTTGGCTCCAGCGCAGCAGCTGCCCTCGTGGCAGAAGCCCAGCTCAGAGCTGGTTCTGGCCCAGGCCTTGTGGTGCCGCGAGGGACCCGGGCCCCGAGAGACGCGCTGGGCAAGTGAGTCGCCGGTCCCTGTTCTGGGGAGCCTCTTGCCCTTGGTGGAGGGCACCCCGTGCTGCGTGGCCTGCAGCTGCCTTCACTCAACCCACATCATTGCAATCCACCTGAGACCCACGAGGAACGTTTCAGCCTCTAAATATTTACTCTGTTTTGCTTTGCTTCCTTGAGGGGTTGGTGCTAAATTGTTTTTGATTCTCCATTTTTTCCACTGAGGGATGCAGTGTCTCTTCCTGGTCAATTGATGGTTGCTCGGTCAGTGGAATTTACCTCTCCTGAAATAGCCATTTATTTCTAAAGCAGAGGGAGGTGTGCTATGGGTAGAGCAAGGATGTTGGTGGTTCACTATTGAAGCTTCTGGTTTTGTTTATTTTGTTAATTCTCCTGAATACACAGCCTAGGAAGTGACATAATTGCATACATTTTTAATTTCCTCTAGGCTCTGTGTGGTCTTCATCTAGCTTCTCAGATGTTGGCTGCAGATGTTGAAAATCACTTCCTCCCAATTAAACATCTGCTCTGAAATGACAAAGTGTAAGACCACATATGTCTGAAGGGCCAATGTATGTGGAAATAGTTTTTGCTGGTGGAGATATCAGAGTGTTTTCCTGTGCCTTAACTTTTAGTGCACAGCTGGTGAGAAATTGCTCTACTCGTTGAACTCCATAAGGGAGACGGAGTGGTGGCTTTAAGTGTGCTCTAAAACTGTGCTTGTTTGTTGGTCTTTGTGCAAATCTTTTGGATGACTCTTACTCAAGGTTGTAATTTGCACTACTATTTAAAGCAATATTTGTTGTCATTCTTGAACAGCAAAAATAATGGTGTGTGCTGCTTTTATTTTAACTATTTAGTCAGAGGAGTCGTGACCAAATTGTAAATTTTCAAAACTTTGGTACATTGCATCTGTCATAGCAAAGTAGAGTTTGTATGGCCAATCTGATCATCCCCCACCTAATGGTCTTCCTCAATGGCAGAGTGAAATTGTTTAAGTTCTGAGCATTCGAGAGGCATACTCGGAACAAATCGGTAGTAAGGGAAACAGCATCTTCCACCTTTTAGTAGATTTAGGGTTGTTACTTGCCTTGCTCTGCAGTTCTGTAGATATTCATCTCTTGGGTCTTTTTTCTACTGAATATCCATAAATCATTTTTGCTTTTACATGAGATGATAGTCAAATGTAAGACTTCAGGTGCATTTTCAAAGGTGAAAGTTGATAATTGTATTGGATGTTTCTGTTGCAATGATATTCTAGCCGTCTTTGGGTCTCTGGATGAAAGCATAGCTACACTGATAAGTCACAGTAGTATTAATTACATTAGACCTGTGCTATTTCAGCCTGTGGTGATGTCACCCTGTGATATCTAGAAGACAAAACATTGGTTTGATCACTGTTTTTTCTTGATCATCGTAAACTGATGGGAGATTTGCATGTTTACTCCTGGAGTACTGGAGCTGTTTGCATGTGCTTTCTTTGTACATTTTTAAGTAACTTCAAATGTAAAGCCATTTCACTTCACTTCTGACTCATCTGTTCCTTTAACGTAGAAACCACATTCAGGAGACTTAATCAGAACTGGAAGGACAAAAATGATTTATTAAGAATTAATGAGGAGCCAGGATACTCTCTCTCTTTTCATCCCCTTCCCATGCACACAAAATAAGGGAAGAACCAACTTTGTATTTCACTACATCTTTATGCTCCTTATTGCCGGGGATGTAAGACTTACCAGACTTCTTGGAGGTCTTGGAAATCTGCTGAATCCTCCTTTTCTCTCTAAAGGATGAAACTGTTGAGGAGTGATATTGAAAGTTATTCACTTTCTGTTGTAGATTTATAGAGGCAATTTTCATGTTTGCCTCCCGCTTGCCTGCATTTAGATACAGGAGTGTATGACAGGCTCCTTTTATTCTGATCAAATCCCACGTGGGAGGAGACGTAGGGCCTTGAACTTCACTGCCTTTCCTTGAGCAAAGAGCGGCTGTTAAATCCTGGGAAGGGCTGGCTGGTGAGCATGGGAGATAGTGCTAGAGGGTAAAACTTCATTTTGCCTGGACTGTCAATATTCCAATTACAGACTTTCAGCAGAATACTGCCTTCAAAGGAGGTAATGGTGATTCAAAGCAAGAGAAAGGCAGTTTGGAGAGAGCCTCCTCCACGTGAGGAATGAAGAGTAGGAACCATTTTGATAAGATCTGTGGTATTACAAGATCATTTTGTGTTTCCTTCTGGAAGTACCTGCCTCCTGAAGGGTTAGTATCTCTGATATGACAGAAACTATTTTTGAGCATGAGGCTAAATATTTGTTAATGTTGAAGTATTTTGCTGTAAGTCTAGGTCTTCTATTCCCTTCCCTGAAATAAACGGAATGTAACTTTTGCAACTTTATTTCTTCCTCCTTTACTCAAAGCAAATTGTTTTGGCTCTACTGTTGTTCTCTCTGTAGGCGTTGCTGTATATTATATCTTTTTAAGAAAGCTTGTAAACAGTACACAGCTGTTTCCAAACAACAGTCCTCCAGACCAAGAGAAGTAGCCAGCAGAGGAACACTGAAGTATGTTGACATCATTGGTATAACCTACCAGCATTTTTTAATTTAATATATTGGTCATGCTCTAGTTGGTGAACAGTTGAGGAAATGGTAGCAACTTTTGGGCAGAAGTTTAGAACAGAGGAAATTCAGCTCTATGAAAACTTAACTGGAACTCATATTCTAAAATCAGGATATCCCCCCCAAAATTATTTCTTTAGGGTCTTAGCCAAACTATCTTTTCTAATTTAAGTTGCTCTCATTGTATCTCAAATTTCACTTAAGTGTTTGTAGTGGAGGGGAGGTGCTCCGGTGTGTAGTCCCAAATACTTTGAGAAAGTAAAAGAAAATAAGTACAAATGATTAGAAATACGGGGATCTACTGCATCTTTCATTAAATATCCTCAGCTGTAATGTCTATTTACAACTGCATTTAAATGTGAAACAGAAAGCAAAGTCACATTTTAAGCTTAAGGGAATGTGTGGAATTTACTGCAGAATTAATGAGATGCTCTGGTTTTACTTTGAAGGCTTCATAAAAAAAATCCTTATTAAGCCTCTTCTCCTAAAACTTTTGTCCTGATCTCTGATTCTCAGATGTTTCAGGCATAGGCAATCAGCCCATCAAAGCCAAGTGTTGTATATACCGGACAGGAAGAATAATCTGAATATCAATTTACAAGAAGGCAGTTCCTGTCATTCACAGTAGAAGTGCAAGGCTACTTGATAAAGTTATTTCAAAGTATCTATTATGGAAAAGACTTCTTTCTGGAGTCTATTAATCATTAAAGCACTTCTCTGGTGTAACTCTCCAAGCAATATTGCTGGAGAGACATAGTGTTAAATGCTAATGGATAGTTTCCAGGTTATGGAGTAATGTATATTTTTGTAACTATACTATTGATGCATATTCTTGCAATATAAATTATTTAACAGATGGATGAAGTTATTAAAAACTCTGAACTATGAACTTTAAGTATTTCTCTATATTCAGATATGGAAAAACCTTTTTTTTTAAGCTCCTAATGAGCTTATCTGCTGTTTTATGAACCTAGAAATTCATTACATTGAAGAGAAGCTTATTAAGTCTTCTGTCACATTCCCTGTGTAGAATTGTTCCTTATGTTAGATTTCCTGTGGTTGTCCACAACATATTTTTAACCATATCAAGCAGTGGGCCTTTCAAAACAGATTTTTTTTTAAGGTTACTAAGCTATGAGTAGTTTTAATTTTAACATCTCTCTCTGCCTGAGTGGATTCAGCCTGCAACATATTGGCCGAGATGGCCAGTGCCCAGGTTTCTGTGCTGCTCTGCCAGCTGTTCTGCCTGTTGACTTTCTGGAGGAAAGGTGCAAAGTACAGGTTTAATTTACCACAGATAGTGTGCAGTGGTCACAGGGATCATGGTTCATTTCAGAGAAAGCATTGAAAATGTGTTGCCTTCTAATTTTGTCTGCTGCGTTAAATGTAGTTATTGGAAACTTTGCAGTAGCTAGAGTGGTTGGAAATGCTCTGCATTTTATCACCGCGTTGTGGACTAAAGCCTATTTTAGATAATAGTCCATTTCCTGGAAAGAAATTTTCCATGGTGAAGTTCTGAAAAGTCTTTAAATTTTGCGTTTACTTGAAAAGGAGCAGATTCTACATGACAGTTGATCTTTATTAGCAAATAAAGGATATTACCCTTCCCCGAGAGGAACTGAAGCGTGGGGGAAGTGGTCCAGCAGTGAGTGAACACAATACGGGAGTTCCCAACACCGCAGCAAGAAACCCCGCTCTGGACTCGGAAATCATAGAATCACTGAGGTTGGTAGAGCCCTCTGGAGATCATCTAGTCCAGCCCTCTTCTCAAGCAGAATCACCAAGAGCACATTGCCCAGGACGGTGTCCAGATGGCTTTTGAGTATCTTCAAGGATGGAGACTCCACAAGCTCTTTGGGCAAACTGGTGCTGTGCTCAGTCACCCTCATGGTAAGGAAGTTTTTCCTCATGTTCAGACAAAGCTTCCTATGTTTCAGTTTGCACCCACTACTTCTCTTCCTGTCATTGGGAACCACTGAGAAGAGTCTGGCTCCATCCTCTCCAAAGCCTCCCTTCAGATAATAATGAGATGTTGATAAGATCCCCCAAGTCTTCTCTTCTTCAGGCAGAAAAGTCCCAATTTTTCAACCTTTCCTTTTATGAGAAATGCTCCAGTCTCTTAATCATCTTAGTAGCCCTTCCCTGGACTCGCTCCAGTAGCTCCGTGTCTGCCTTGTACTCAGAAGCCCAGAACTGGGCACAGTCCTCCAGACGTGACCGGGCCAAGACTGAGAAGAGGGAAGGGGCACCCACTGGCCCTGCTCTCCCTGCTGCAACCCGGGATCCCGTTGGCCGCAAGGGCCTCTTGCTGACTCATGGTAACTCTTTGTCCATCAGGATTCCCACGTCTTTCTCCACAGAGCTGCTTTCTAGTAGGTCATCCCACAGATTAAATACTCAGTAGTGATGCATTGAGCTAATTCTCCCTGCCAAGAGGAAGGATTTACGGTCCACACTGGTAGCATGTCTGGTGTGGTGACAGAAGTGTGACCACGCTCCTGTGTGTCTGTGGGGACTGGCGTCTGACTGCAGCACAGCACTGCCGTGGTACCCTCCGCTGCAACGCGTAGGCTTGTTCTGAGTCCTGTAGCACACTAGGTCTGTGCTAGAAATCCTCTAGTCAAGTAAGCCATATGTGGCTTGGAACATGCCAAAAGCCCCCTCTCAGCGAGGTCGTGTAGTCCTTTGATCGTGAAGCTAATTTCAGGGGAGAGCCAGTACAAGCAGGAATGGGCACAGCCCCGTGCCAGGCTGAGCCGTGTCTGCACCGGGAGGAGCTGCCAGTACAGCTCTCCTGCGTGGCTGTGCTGCTACGAGCTTCTCAGCACAGATTAGGTCTCAAAGACTCTCACCCTCAGTTTGAGAAATATATATCACATGAAGCAGAAATAGGCAGAATAACGATGCTAAAAAGAAAAAAATCCAAAATATGGATGTAGCTTTTTGGTTTGTGGAGTGTTCCAGGGTTGCTTTTGTGTTGTGCAGCAGTAATATGTTTTGGTAACTTGTTGTTTTGCTGCTTTCAGCTTCTTTGAACCGCAAGCTGTGGTGCTGAAAAATGAATCATAGTTTAAGAGGGATTAAAAGCTCTTCGTGAATCCCTCTATATCTATATATAGATATCTGTAGTTCTGTATAGTGCATGCTCTTGTACTTTGTTTTGATCTGTTGTATTTTCATTATGAAAAAAATAAGTATAATCAATGATTTTGAGAACTCACAATTGTGCTATATATATACACTGTGTGTGTGTGTGTATGGATGACACTTCTCAGGTCTTAGTAATAGGTGGTGAAGGGTTAAAAATCTGAGGTTCTGGTAATACAGGGAAATGCTGACACAAGTTCTTCAGTCCTTTTCCTGACAGAACCCCCGTCTTTAATTTGCTTGTCTCTTTACCCATATAACATTGTACGTCTGTCCTTGAAAACAGCTCTTGCAGCATGAGCGTAGCCAGTGGAGTCAATTTAGCAGAGGTTGCTGTCTGTGTCCTAGCAGTGCAGGCAGACAGCCTGGAGCTATGGCTTATAATCAGCTAAACAGGTATATGACTAATTACTAAAGAGAGAAGCCTGGGTTAATTGCTGTTTTTAAGCTTGTTCTCATACATTGTTGCAGAAT